>APFE030902004.1:199805-227760 GCA_000404065.3 Pinus taeda | reverse complement strand
TGAAGAATTTTACAGGTTAAGCATCAGAACAGAGCATGTAGAAGATGATCTGGAGAAAGTAGCCAGATATGTTAATGGGCTAAGGTATGAGATTCAAGATGAGATTAGCCTGTTAAGTTTGAAAACTGTTGAAGATGCCTATCAAGCAAGTTTGAAAGCAGAGGAGAAATTATTGCGGAAACAGAGTCAAAGAAACAGAGGAAAGAGCTCAACAAGAGGCAGAGGATCAGCCAGATCCAGAGGAACACAGCATCAGTTTGAAGCAGGAAGTTCAAGCAACAGATCACCGCAGATGGATGAATCTAGTAGAGGGAGATTCGTGCCCAGAGGAAGAGGGCGAGGAAGAGATGTTAGATGTTATACTTGTGGAGAGCGGGGACATATGTCATGGGACTGTCCTCATAACAAATCAGCAAGCCAGAGGGGTGCAAATGTGGCTGAGGCAAATCCGGAACCACCTTGACTTGTAGAGAAGGAAGAACCACCGGAGGAAGGTGAATCATTGTTGCTCAGAAGAACTTTGCTGAGATCAGAAAAAGAGATTGGAGAACCTGCGCAAAGGAAGAACTTGTTCAGGACTACATGCAAATCAAAGGGTAAGTGCTGTAAGGTTATAATTGATAGTGGGAGTACTGACAATATTGTGTCTACAGAGATGGTGGAAAAGCTTGGGTTAACAAAGAAAGCACATCCTGCACCTTACAAAGTATCTTGGCTTCAGAAGGGTCATCAAGTCACCGTGACAGAACAATGTAATGTGGAAATGCAGATTGGCACATATAGAGATGTGATTTTATGTGACATAATGCCCATGGACGTATGTCACCTGTTATTAGGGAGACCATGGCAATTTGACCGAAAGGCGATTCATGATGGGAGAAGAAATACATACACCATAGAAAAGGATGGAGTTAAGCATACGTTGTTGCCAGTGAAGAATGATGCTGATAAAGAGCTGCCTGAAAATAGTATCATGTTGGTGAGTGGTAAGGAACTGCTACAGGAGGTTGATAAAACCGAAGAGGTGCATTTCGCTATCGTGGGAAGGCCAAAGGTAATTTTAACCTCCACAAATTTAAATGATATGCCTGAAGAAATTCAATCTGTGTTAAATAGTTACATGGATATCATTGTGGATGAATTACCAAATGAATTACCACCAGTTAGAAGTATAAGTCACCATATTGACTTAATACCAGGCGCAAGTCTACCTAATAAAGTTACATATAGATTAACTCCTCAAGAAAATGCAGAAGTTGCAAGGCAGGTTCAAGAACTGATGGACAAGGGGATGATTCGAGAAAGTCTGAGTCCGTGTGTTGTGCCAATGGTGCTTAGTCCGAAAAAGGGAGGAGAATGGCGCATGTGCACCGATTCAAGAGCTATCAACAAGATAACAGTCAGGTATAGATTTCCTTTGCCCAGGATGGATGATTTAATGGATTGTTTAAGTGAATCCAGGTACTTCACTAAGATAGATCTGAAAAGCGGGTATCATCAGATCAGGATTCGGGAAGGCGATGAGTGGAAAACCGCTTTCAAAACTAACAGTGGATTGTATGAGTGGTTAGTGATGCCTTTTGGGCTCACTAATGCGCCCAGCACATTCATGAGACTAATGAATGAGGTTCTGAAAGAATATACAGGTAAATTTGTTGTTGTTTACCTTGATGATATTCTAGTTTTCAGCAAAAGTAAAGCAGAACATTTGGAACACTTGAAGTTAGTCTTGAAAACTCTGCAGAAAGAGAAACTACTAATTAATCTGAAGAAATGTAGTTTTATGAAAGAGGAGCTGGTATACTTGGGGTTCGTGATTTCCAGAGATGGTTTGAAAATGGATCCGGAAAAGGTACAAGCAATCAAATACAGGCCTACTCCCAGGAGTATCTTTGAGGTAAGAAGTTTCCATGGACTTGCTAGTTTCTACCGAAAATTTATAAAGGGATTTAGTCAAGTTTGTGCACCAATCCTTGCGACAATCAAGGAGGTCAATCAGCCATTTCGATGGACAGAAGCAGCTGATAGGAGTTTCAATCTGTTGAAAAGAAAGATAACAGAAAAGCCTATTCTAGCCTTACCAAATTTCGAGAAAGTTTTTCAAGTGGAAACCGATGCAAGTGGAGAAGTAGTTGGTGCAGTGCTAAGCCAAGAGCAAAGGCCAATAGCATATTTCAGCGAGAAGTTAAATGATGCAAAGAAAAAATATTCATCTTATGATAAAGAATTTTACACTATTGTGCAGGCATTAAAAAAATGGAGACATTACTTGCTACCGAAGGAGTTCATCTTATATTCAGACAACCATGCTTTGCAGTTTATTAATAACCAGCCAAAGCTAAATTAGAAGCACGCCAAGTGGGTGGAATTTCTGCAAAGTTTCACTTTTGTAATAAAGCATAAAAGTGGTAAGTCTAACAAAGTAGCGGATGCATTGAGCAGAGTAAGTTTTCTTTTGCAAGAATTTAAAGTGGGTGTTGTAGGTTTTGACGAAATGATAGAAATGTACAAGGATGATGAGGATTTTAAAGACATCTACACAACAGTGCAGAATCCAGTGAGCCATAACAGAAGTCAATGGATGGATTACCTTGTTCAAGGAGGGTTGTTATTTAAAAGCAACAAATTGTGCATCCCAAAATGTTCCATGAGAGAGAACATCATTAAATAAAAGCACAGTGGAGGATTGTCTCACCATTTTGGACAAGACAAAACTTTTGCTCAAGTGAATGCTTTTTATTATTGGCCTAAAATGCAAACTGATGTCAAAAAGTTTGTTGAGAAATGCAGGGTATGCCAGTATGCCAAAGGAAGGAGTCAAAATACCGGACTATATCAGCCATTGCCCATACCAGATCGACCATGGGATGTAGTGAGTATGGACTTCGTTTTGGGTCTACCAAAAACTCAAAGTGGAAATGATTCTATTTATGTTGTTGTAGACAGATTTTCTAAAATGGCTCATTTTATTGCTTGTAAGAAGACTAATGATGCCACACACATAGCAAATTTGTTCTTTTAAGAGATTGTAAGATTGCATGGTTTGCCTATAAGTATTGTATCAGATCGAGACACTAAATTTGTAGGGCATTTCTGGAGGACACTTTGGAAGAAACTGGGAACTAAGCTCAGTTTTAGTTCAGCTTACCATCCTCAGACGGATGGACAAACTGAAGTTGTAAACAGAAGCTTGGGGAATATATTAAGAAGTTTGGTACATCAAAATCCCAAACAGTGGGATTTTGCATTAGCTCAAGCTAAATTTGCTTACAATGACACACCAAACCGAAGCATTGGAATGAGTCCATTTCAGATTGTGTTTGGAATGCATCCGAGAGGAGTATATGAGCTAAGAGACTTGGGGAAACAAGAAACCAGAAGTGCAAGTGCTGAAGATTTTGTTGAACAAATGCAAAAGCTACAGGAAGAAGTTAAAGGTAAACTACAGGAAAGCAGCAAGAAATACAAGCAAAAGGCAGATCTGAAAAGAAGAGAAAAAGAATTTCAAGTGGGAGATTTAGTCATGGCATATTTGAGAAAAGAGAGATTTCCTACAAAAAATTACAACAAGCTGAAACTGAAGAAGATAGGGCCATGTAAAATCAAAAGGAAATTTTCAGCCAATGCATATGAGATTGAGTTACCAGAAGGGATCGGAATATCTTCCATTTTTAAAATTGTAGACTTGTATCCATTCAGAGAGGCAGAAACAGAATTGCAGACTGAAGCTACAGGTGAAGAAGTTCAAACTGTGGATTGAGCAGAACAGGTACCAAAAACCTTCAAGAAAGAAGTTGAAGCTATTTTAGATCAGCGGATATTCAAGAAAACTCGAGGGCAGACATATTTTCAGTATCTTGTCAAGTGGAAGGAGCAGCCAATGGAAGATTCTAGTTGGTTGACAGCAACTGAATTACAAAAATATGGCATAACTCTTGAAATTTTAAAGAACTAGTCTTTTCTTCTGCGGGAGTCTGATGCAGGAGCATCGGGATGGGCCAGCAATGTGGGAAATTGCCCACATGTTGTGGCTTGAAAAAAAAACAATTCGTATTTCATTTGCTGTTGATAGAGAGTCGAGTTCATAGTCTGTTAGATAAAACCTCTGTATTTAGTATTTAATTTGTTTGGCGCGTTTTGATATGTTTGTTGGAATAAATTTATGAAGATCACCTTATTTCTTGTTAGAGTAATTAGTGTTATAACAGCAGCTAAAGAAGGGCAATTCTGGTGGAGATAAATGTCAAACTGGAGATCTCTTGGAGCGGATCAACGCCGATTTCTCGTGGGCAGTCTTGATTTGGAGCGCCTGAAATCTGGTAAACTGTTAACCATGTGTCATATACCTATGCTAACCACCGATTGTGGCAATTACAGATGTGTGGACCGGATTCTCGGGCTATCATCGAACCTGCATTAAACCTAACTGAGATATGGCGGAGGGCGGATTCACTGAAAGGAATTGGCGGTCAAAGGGAATGAAAAGAAACCGGCACCATTTTTTGAAACAATCGGATTCCAAATTGAAATGCGTTGTCACTAAAAACCCGTCATCCACAATCGGATTCGGTGATAAAAACAGGGGATTCGATAGATTGAAGGATTGACGTAGCTGTGTATGATAGGTGGAATTGGCTCCAAATCCAGGTCGATAGCGTGATATTTTGTTATGATTACATATCCAGGTCTGGGGATGCCAGAGGCGGGGTGTTGAACCAGCGTTTTTTTCTTTTGGTATTTGTTTTACTGTTCGTTTATTCAGATAGAGGTATATTAAGGACCTACGCTGTCCCATAATAGAGCAACAGATGTATAATGATTGTTTTTTCTTTGTTTTTGGGTGAGACCTTTGATGCGTGGATTTTAAAGCCTATGAGGTGCTGCGTATCGGTGGATACAAATGATTTCTGTTTTTTCTTTTTTGTAATGGTATTAATATTAACACAGTGGCAATAAAACGATTTCTGTTTTTTTTGTTTGAACGAATGGGTACCATTTTGTTTATGCGTTGAGGAAGAGTGCAATGACCGCGTCTATATGATACTAATAGAAAAATCCAGTTTGATGTGGAAGAACAGAGGCTTTGTTTTGATAGCTGGCGGTTTTCAGGTTAAAGAAGATCATTTTATATCAAACTGAAGTCTGGTGTTTGAAAACTAATTCATTGATCTCAGTGCAGGTGCATTAATGCATTACTTCCAAATTTAAGGACAAGTTGTGGAGTGATAAGGAGCTAGAGGGAAATGAAAATTAAGATACTATAAGGAGATAATCAACCCCGGGCTTGCTAACAAGAATTACCTTTCCATATTAACCAATGGTAAGAAGTGAACGAATATTGCAAGGATTAGAACTAATTCTCATGAGCTTCGAAGTGAAAATGGGTGTCGGTCTATTCCCAAGATTCCTTGGGATGAAAGAATATGTCTCCTTTGCGATACTAAGAGAGTCAAAGGTAGAAAGCACTTTCTCTTGGAGTGTCTAACCCTTACTCGCATCCTTTCTCATTTCCATAACATTTTCCCCAATACCAACCTCATTGACTTGTTCAGTCAGGAAAACTATGGTGACCTCGGAACACTTCTTTCCCCTTCTTTATCACAAAAATAAAATCTTAAATAATCTCAACTAACCACTTCTTTCTTAAGGTCCAGTGGACTATATTGGTCTTAATGGACATTAATCATCATCATGATCATCATTTTTTTAAGGGTGATTCATGGACATTGGGCTGCTGCTACATCCATAGAAAAGTCCACGCAGATCAACCCTAAGGGATCTACTTGTTGGTCAAACAAGCAAGGCCTAACCCCAAGGGTGTCAAGGAGATTTGGCCCTGTGAGCTCCCAACGGCGAGGTACTTAGCAATGAGAAATCGAACAATTGAGATAACCCTTGGGGCTTTCATCATCATCATCATTAACTCTTCAGTGAATTTATAAAATATGTATTTCTAGTAGCGTGAAATTCACATTTTTGAGTTACACTTATTCATATAAAAATTTATAATATTTATTAAAATCAAATTGATAAATTTTCTTATGTTTAATGAATGTATTATTTAAATTATATTTATAATAAATCTATTGTTTAAATTATAACATTGACAATTTAAATGATATTAAAAACTAATATTTAAGTTACCAAATTATAAATATATAAGAATATCACAATTTCAATGGCAAGTGGGATAGTTTTTTTTTCAAATATATACACCAAAATGTTAGAAATGTAATGAGAAATTAATCCACGCCATTGTTAATTACCTATTCAAATGTAATTAGTAATTAATTTTATTTTTTTTTAACTATCAAACACTTACAATTTTAAAGTTTGCATATCATTATTGCTACTTACATAAATTTTAAAATTTTCAGCTTTAAGGCTCAATCAAGCCATAAAGCTTGATCAGCGCCTAACCTGGGGCTACACACGAGTGCAATCAAGAGTTAGTTTTAATACTCGATTGGGCTTCTTTTTTAGTGCTTCATGACCTCAATCTATCACTTAAAAATGGCTCGATTGAGTGCTTAAAATGATCGATCAGCCATCTTTTTTTCACATAAATGTGCACTCTCTTACCAAAAAGTGTAACCTAACTCGATGATATAACCCTCTCTTCGATTGGAATTTGAGTTTTGTAAATAATTTTTCCATAATAAACCATTTATAATGTGTGAAGTTAAGGTGATGAAGTTGGTGAAAAAACCTCACTCATAATTGTGATTTTGTTTATATAGAACTTTATTGTACACTACTTTAAATATATGAAAAAGTACAACTCTACAATATAACGATTATTATCAATTATTTTTATTTTCTTTCATCTCTCTAATATTGATATATTTTACAATGCATATGATTCTAATTTGCATGGAAATTAATAAAAAATGTTGTACATTAACGAGTTGTCTTTACTGCAACTTTTTGGAAGATTTTCCATTGGGTTTGTCTGATCTAATTTCTCTAAAATCTAGTAGGAATTTATTGAAATCACAAGCTTGATAGGTAACCCCTGCACAATCGAAGTTCCCTAGGGGTTTTTCAAGGTGCTCAATCCATTTATACAGTCAAAAAACCAGTTTAAATAACACAAATCAAGATTTAACCTCAATTTTTTCTGTCAGATTCCAGCACCAGAAAATCCAGAAAGCTAAACTAAAGACAACTCCTTACATTAATCTTGGATTCATACACACATATTAGAAAATAAATTTAAAAATATTGAAATCCACATGCACATTGTAGCAATTCAATTATTAACACTTTCAAAATTCATAATTTCAAATATGAATTAATACTTTTGTATTTTGAAATTGTTAGTTTTTGAAATAGAATTGACACTTTCAAAAACCAATATTCATACTTTTGAGATTCAATTATGCGTTTGAGAAACACTAATATTTTAGTTTAGATTTCTTCTTATTAGTCCAAATAGAATGCAATGGTTATTCATTATGTATTTGTTGATCATTGGAAGTTCGAAACCAAGTGTTATTTTGTAGGTTATTCCTAGAAGGAATTTAACATATTAAAATATTTTTATCTAGAATCAAGGGCATTAGAAAGGAAGAATATTCTTAAGGGATTGTTAAGAAGAGAAAGGGAAAATTTTCCTTTCTTGTGTGGAGCAATGGAAGAGAATGTCATGGTTGTTTGATTGTCAACAAGATGCTTGAAGTGCTCTATAATGAGTGGATTAGTTAATCATAAGAGCAAATTATTTGGGTAAAGTGTGCTAGAAGCTTTTAGCATAGTTCCTTTGTTGCAATGGCCCCAATCCCTAGCCTTGAGGTGGTATTTGTTCTTGATTCCTATACTTGGATGGAAAATTGCTTACATGTGACCACCTTCTTAGATTATCTTTTATTAAAATATAGGTGTTATGTCATTTCTTATACAACTGCAAATTAATGTTATATGCTCGCACGGAATATTTGGATATACATCTTGTGTAAACGTTTATATTTAAATATGGTCATAGATGTTTGATTGTCAAGAATTTCTATTAGATCTTATTATGCATGCATTTGCTTAATTCTAGGCTCTCCTATGGAGGACTTTCTCTATTAGCATTATGGAGATATGGTTTTTTAGGGCTGAATTTAGATGTCTATTTTGTGGCTATTGGTCTAGTGTTTATAGATGTTGAGCAAAGATGCCACATAATGGAAAAATATATAATAACAAAATAAACTATCATAGATCCATTGTCAAGAAATTTATAACTCGATTTCTTTTTCATTGGTTTATATCCAATATTAAAAATAAATTATGCTAGTTTCTTATGACTTACTTGATTTCTTAAAGGTCTTTAGAGACATTAACATCCACACTAAAAACAATGTTGCAAATGACAAGGAAAAACACATGGTTTATGATTTCATATATAATGATATCAAGTTACATGTTTTAAATTTCTTTTTAATATTAGATTAATAACAATAATAACTACAAAAATTTATAACATGTCAATCACAAAAAATTAGTAAAGTGCTAATTGTACATTAGCTATATCAAACAATTAAAACCCAAGAGATATTAGATGTGAGTGTTCAAACATGAAGATATCATAAGACAATTCTAAAATGTTTCGATAATGGAAACCCAAAAAAAATTACCCTTCCTTAACCTAATAACCTGATACATATATTTTTAGATTAAATATATTACATATAATGAAAACCCAAAACATATTAGATGTAAGTGTTCAAACATGAAACTCTCAAAAAACAAATATAGAATGTTTCCTATAACCTGATAACATATATTTGTAAAAACCCAAAACATATTAAAGGTAAGTGTTCAAACATGAAAATCTCATAACACAAATGTAGAATATTTCTTATGGTGAAGACTAAAATTAGCCTTTCTTTAACCATTACTGGTAACACTTACTCTAATGATGGCAAAAGCTATAGATGTATATTTCCTCTCTATGGCTTCATACTGTGGAACAGTGGTTGTAAATATACAGTTCCATTTGCTAGGACGAGGCGTACTTTCCATAGGGTCTCAAAGCCCAAGAAATGCACGGACCCCTCCTACTAAATCAGCCCAATATGGATCATCTTGATTCATTTATTCCCCATCAATTTATCCAAGGGGGACTAGGAATCTAGGATGAAGAGATTGGCCCTCACATGGCCATGGAAAATTAAATTCTGTTCAGTAAGCCTTCCTTTTGATCATGGCAATAAGATAAACCATTCTCATTCTGTTTAAACAAATTATTTGACCTGGCTCACGCCTAACTTTAAAGCTGGCTTCCAATATAAGGCTGTTAGTTCCACTTATTCAAGGTCGTGATGAAGTTTCATTACCATCCTGCCCTTTCAAAATCGGTGGCTGGAATAAACATGGTGAGAGATTTGTACTATATTCTTAAACAAAGAAAAGAAAAAGGAATCCAGTGATACCCATCTGATCTATCTAATGATGGGTAGCGAAGGGATCGAGTGCCTCGTGGCGTTTATTCCCATAAAAAACATAATCCGTACATCAAAATTAAAAGCAGTGTGGGGATTTTAAAAATTTCAAAGCTCAGATAGACATTTCTATTCTGTGGGGGCCAGGCAATCATTACGACAAAACAAAGTGGATGCACACGAGGTTGATGACATTGCAGAAAAATCTATGTGGAATCTTCTCCTTCTGTTACTTTATAAGAAGCAAATTCCTGCATCACCAATCCATCCTTTCAACTATTCAGGCATACAGGATGGATGTGAACATATTGACAATGTTCGTCACAGTCTCTGCCCTTGCTCTAGCATGTTCTCTGTGGATAGCTAGTTATCTAAGAAACTGGAGAAAGAAGGGTGTGTATCCACCAGTGGTGGGTACAATGCTGAATCATGCCATCAATTTTGAACGCCTGCATGACTATCATACTGATCAAGCTCAGCGTTACAAGACTTTCAGAGTTGTGTATCCCACCTGCAGCTATGTTTTCACCACAGATCCCGTCAATGTAGAGCATATTCTCAAAACCAACTTTGCCAATTATGACAAGGTTTGATTCAAATCAGTTTATTTACATGAGTAATTCATATAAGTTCATCTTCATCCTCTAGATCTATTAAGTTTGGGGAACTTGTACTCAAACAATTATTATAACAATAAGTTGGGCTCATGCCTTTGAGTTTGGACTGAGATGATTTGCAGGGAAACTTCAATTGATCTACTAAGTTTTGCAGAACTTCTATTCAAGGAATTATTATAACAATAAGTTGAGCTCATGGCATTGAGTTTGCATTGAGTTGATTTGCAGGGCACCTTCAATTATGACATCATGAAAGATCTTCTAGGTGATGGTATCTTCAATGTTGACGGAGATAAATGGAGACAACAGAGAAAACTGGCAAGCTCAGAGTTCGCATCTAAAGTGTTAAAGGACTTTAGTAGTGGTGTGTTCTGTAACAATGCAGCGAAGCTTGCCAACATTCTGGCACAGGCTGCTAAACTAAATCTAAGTGTGGAGATGCAGGTGATATGTTCAATCTCAGTAATAGGTTTCAATTACAGTACATTAAATCTATTTTAACTCTTAATTTAGTAAAGGTAGAAGGACTTTTAAAAAAATGTACAAATGCTCATTATCTTATAACTTTATAGATACAAGGTAGATGAAGATCAATCTGTTATAGTTTCCTTTTTCTTATATGGACAAGATGGTTACGTGAAGCCACAAAGTAACTCATATCTCTTCTTCATTATGTTTTTCTTCATAGTGATTCAAACTAGCATTTTTATATAAATTGTAGATTTTCTTCATTATGTTTTTCTTCATAGTGTTTCAAACTAGCATTTTTATATAAATTACAGATTTTTAGAATATTCGGAAATCTGACCATGAAGAAATAAATCAATCAGTTGCTTAACCAGTCTCCTACATAAATTCAATCCCAATCCCAATCCCAAGCTATGTTATTGATTAATTCTTTATCCATTTACTTTTAGCCTATATAGCATTATATTAGAATTCAAACCTTAAACTGTAACATGGCTGTAAATTGTTTTTATGTTTTAAGACTTCATACCATTTGAAAGTATATTAATTTTTTAATTATGTTTCAAGATTTCATATCTGAAAGTATATTAATTTCTTAATTAGCTCATGCATGGAAAAATAAAAAACAGGATCTGTTCATGAGGTCATCGTTAGATTCGATCTGTAAAGTGGTGTTCGGGATTGATATAAACAGCTTATCAAGTTCTAAAGCCGAGTCAGGGCCAGAGGCTTCTTTCGCAAAGGCTTTTGATGTAGCCAATGCCATGGTATTCCATCGCCATATGGTTGGCAGCTTTTGGAAAGTTCAGAGATTTTTCAATGTGGGTTCAGAAGCCATCCTAAGGGACAACATCAAAATGGTGGATGACTTCCTCTACAAAGTAATTCATTTCAGAAGGCAGGAAATGTTCTCTGCTGAAAAAGAAAATGTAAGAAATATATTCTCCCATAGAATAAACTACTTTTTTTTGTTTAATTTCAGATCTGTACATAGAAATTTCATTTTATCTTCCTGTGATGTTTTTACATAATTTCAATTTCTTGTATCTTGTTGATAGTTTTCTAGAATGAAATATGAGTACTAGCTTGAAACGTCTGACATTTCAAGCTACTTTCATGTGTCTTCTTGGGATTGAATTCTACCAGTTACATTGAGTATCTTCTTGGGATTGATCCTGTGATGTTTTTACATAGTTGCAATTTCATGTATCTTGTTGATAGTTTTCTATAGTGAGCTGTGTGTATTAGCTTAAAATGTCCAGCATTTCAAGCTACTTCCATGTATCTTCTTGGGATTGAATTCTACCAGTTACTTTGAGTATCTTCTTGGGATTGGATTCTGTCAGTTACTTTGAGTAATGTCCTATTCAATAATTTGACTAAAAACCCATATCCACATGTAGTTAGACTTGCTCTTCATCTTGGTCTTTATCTTGATCTTTTCTTTTGTTCTGGTCTTTAACTTGATCTTGAGGTCTGAGTATGAATTTCTGAGTATAAATTCATGCTGTGTCCTCTTTATTTCCCAATACAGGTAAGACCAGATATTCTGTCTCGCTATATCATCATAAGTGACAAGGAGACAGATGGAAAGGTTTCTGATAAATATCTACGTGATGTTATTCTCAATTTCATGGTTGCTGCTCGTGACACAACAGCCATTGCGTTGTCATGGTTCATCTACATGCTCTGCAAGCATCAGCATGTACAAGAGAAGCTCCTTGAAGAAATAATTTCCAGTACCAGCGTACATGAGGATCAATATAGTACAGAATGCAATGATATAGCCAGCTTCGCCCAAAGTCTAACAGATGAAGCACTTGGTAAGATGCATTATCTTCATGCATCTTTATCTGAAACTCTCCGCTTATATCCAGCCCTTCCTGTGGTAAGTAGCCTCTGCAGCAATAGTATTTTTCTTATTTTTCTACACCACTGAGCCATGGGTATTCTACAAATGTAACTGATTATAGTGTATTTGGGTTTTCTTCATTTTTCTGAATGATACAGGATGGAAAGTACGTAGTTAATGAGGATACTCTTCCAGATGGATTCAAGGTGAAGAAAGGCGATTCTGTGAATTTTTTGCCTTATGCTATGGGGAGAATGTCATACCTATGGGGGGACGATGCAAAGGAGTTTAAGCCAGAAAGATGGATTCAGGATGGGATATTCCATCCCAAATCTCCCTTCAAGTTTCCTGCATTTCAGGTCAGTGATTCCATGCCTGACTGCTAAATGTGCCTTCTAGGCTTAAATATTGGGTGGGAGCTACAGATGGGGTGTTCAATCCATTCATGGGGTAGTCCAGAAACCTAAATAACAGAGATAATCTAATCTTGGAAAGATAAATAAAATAACTTGCTGTAAATTTTAGGTCAAATCATTTTAGTGCAGATAAGTTCTGATTGATTTTATCTTAATCAGTGTTTAATGGATCTAGAGTTATATCTATTTTGTGATTTTATGCTTAATAGATGAAAGTTGCATCTATTTTTACTATTTCTCCCATCCTGTCTCTAAAAGCACCTCATTTTATGAGTGCTGACAACTCTTAAAACCTGCGAGGGTGAGGGCCTGGGGCCTGGATCTATCAACTCCTTGTTTGTGCTTGTGCATTGAATCTACACTAAAACAGATTCATCCAGATATGTACCCCCTTGGGTCTGATATGCAGCTTAGTGTTGTCACTTGTGGAGCTCCAGGTTACATCTTTGGAATTCTGGGCCACTTGTGTGAGATCTTACTTCATGCCCAGTACATTTGCTCTACCAGATGCATTAGGCACACTAAATATGGCCAATTGGCCCATCTAAACTGTTGTCACATTAAATATGGGCAATAGACCCTTCTGAACTCTTGTCTTGTGTGTATCTTGATTGTTATGTGTAAAATATTGAAGATTGACACAGAGTTTTGCCACCCAGTAGACACTAATACCAGGTTGTAACAGTAGTAACAAGTTAAATTTAATTTAATAATAGATTTGGAAAATATTTTTCAATTTGAGTATCAGGGTGAAGTTAATTGTTTTGTTTGATCTTTTATCTTGTTTTTCAGATTTTAAAATATTAGTTAAATTTAATATAATTAAATAATTTGGAGAATATTTTGAATTTGAGTATCAGAGTGAAGTTATTGTTTTGTCTGATCCTTTATCTTGTTTTTTCAGAATTTTAAAAATATTTTTCAAATCAATTTAAAATAAAAATGATTATAAAATAATATATTAAATTTTGTTTTAAATTATTTTATGATTGCCAAATGTAGAGATATATATCAAGGAATACCTATATTGGGTTGCTGTAGTACTTATTAAATGAAGAATAAGAACTATTTAAAAATTTTGATTTATTAAATATATTATAATTAAAAATTAGGTAATGATAATAAATTTTTTTTTATAAATAAGTTTTGGTTCCGTGTTTGGAAGTGATCTAGATCTTTCTTTATTGGATGGGAAAGTGGGAGAGGGCAGTTATTAAATAATTTTATTAATCAGAATAGGGATAGGATTTGATGGTAAAATGGTATAGAAAAGTTAATTTTATAAATTAATTAATTTTTATTTGTTAAATAAAATAGTTTATCAAAATTATAAAAATTTAGTGGTTTGATTTTGAAATTCTTGAAATAGTTATTATTAAGATTGTTAGAAGTGGTTTATGAGACTGTTTAGGCTTTTTTCATAGAAGAAAAAAAAACTATTTTTCATATTAACATATAAAAAAGATAATACATGTTCTCTGTTTCTATTTTTCCAGTCTTCTATTTTCTGTTTCTATTTCCATTTTCCAGTCTTCTATATCAACTGTTTCTTAATATAAGAGTTTCTTAGTTACTGTCTACTTATTTTCCAAAACTGACTGTTCATACACTTTCTCCATTGTGAATCTATCTCATAATTTTATATCCTCTATTTATAAACCCCAAACATATAATGCCCACAAAACTGCAAAAAATTGCTATTATAGGTTCCCAAAATAAATGCATTTTCAAATATGAATAATTAATGCTACCTTTATTGACCATTATCCCCCGTTCATAAGCTCAAAAGAAAAAATTAACTGTTTCCTTCGCACCGCTCCCTTGACAACAGATCAACTTTTGCTATCCCAGTGTTATGAAGTAATCATTTGTTTTATGGTTCCAAGTCAGAAAAAATTGTAAGAATGAATGATTTGATTGTGAAACTCTTGCCTGATTTGAAAAGAAATATCTATCAATCTGAAAAATCTTGATTTTGAAATTCGTGATACAGTTAACATCAGAATTATAAAAAGTGTGGATGGCTTTGTTTTGAAATTCTTACCCTGATCAGGTCTAGTCCCTTCCTGTGATTGCTTCCCCAAAGAAATCTTACCATCCATTTGAACTGCATGGGAAAACTACCTCTAGAAAGCACACAGCTTTACTTGAGGTAATAATAGAGTTGCTGCCGTGAAAAAGAATTGAAAGCTTGGTTTGGGTTATTGCAGGCCGGACCTCGAACTTGTCTTGGGAAGGATTTTGCATACCTACAAATGAAAATTGTTGCTGCAGTTCTCGTCCGTTTTTTCAAATTTGAAGCTGTGAAAACCAAGGAAGTCAGATATAGAACTATGCTCACACTTCATATGAATGAAGATGGATTGAATGTGCAAGTCACTCCCAGATTGAATAGTGACTGAAACCCGTTGCAAGAATATTTGGGCATTAGTTGTTGTTGAAGAAACATAAGTGTGATGCTTTGAAATGTGTTGGGAGATAAAATATTTCTTGTAATTAGGAGGATTTTCCAGGTTTTCAAGGGCAAGTACCTCAATGGTTGATGTTAATGCAGATTTCAGTCAGTATATAGAAAGTTGCACCCTTGGGTTTTTGCAGCAGAGAATGGCAGAAAAGCAAAAAATCTGTAATAATAGAACCTCTAAAAAGTTGTAGTTACAGCTGCATCTTTGTACGTTGTTGAATTCCATTCATAATTCCATTGAAATTTGTGTTTCAGTATGTTTTATAATAAAATAGTTGCTTTCCAGAATGCTTTTGTGCAGTTCCCATGGATTCTGACTGTAATTCTTCCACATCAACATTTTGTTTTTCTCTGTATCGTGGGCCTTCTGTAATTGTGATGATTGTTGTTATTTACTTTGTCCGTATGACGGGTAACATGATGTACAGTTTCAAAGTCAAAAGCAAACTTTCCATCGATAATTTAAAGGATTCCACTGAGAGTATTTCGCAGGAGACGGTTAATTTATGCTTTTTTTATACGAATGGCTCGTCCTCTGTAACGTGTAATTGTTATTATTTCCTTGTATGGATGTGATAAAATGAAGCATGGAGTCTAAATCAAAAAGCAGGACTCTAGCCCAGAAATAGTGCGGCGGACATGGGCCCTTCACAATCGAATACAATGTCCACTACTAACTTTTTAAACGGCTAATACTTATAAATTCAGCTCTTTAAAAAATTAACATCAATCCATACTAACCACCAATCCAACTAATCATAATATCAATCCATACTAACCACCAATCCAACTAATCATAGCGATATTTATGTGATGATATAAAAAATATAAGCAATAATTAAATTATTATTATTAACTATAAAAATAATTAATACACAAATTAAACATATATACATTAAAAAAAACATGGAATTAGATCTTTAACTATGAAAATTTGTTATGAAGATTTTTAATATATAAATAGATTGTGTTATAATAGCATTAATCAATACCATGGTTTACCAATACTACATGTAGAAAAAACCATAAATCACTTTATATGACATTTTTCTTTTATTTTTACATGGTGTTGTCAATATTCTAGAATATTCTAGAATATTTTGTGTAGGTTAAATACCTACCTACACCTGGATGCGGGTGATTTCAGAAGGCATTAATGGAGATTTTAATAAGCGTCGGCGCTCGGCCATGCCAGATGCTGGCTAGCGCTAATCCCTACGACCTTACCTGGCTCATGATGGTTCATTTCAGGTGCAAACAGATCCGAATGCATATTGTTATTAATGCTCACATCCGCTGAGACATTGTAGGAGATGGTTTTATCATGGATTTTTCGGCTTTCAATTCCATTGCCTGTGCCCCGTATCATATTTGCTGCTTGCCTCCTCTTGGATTCCCTTGCAGGAATTCGTTCTCTGAGGGTCTGTACCGATTCCTAGTTGTTCTTCATTCTAGTTTTGGGGTGTCTTGCTCCCACTCTGCATCTTGCTCCCACTCTGTGTCTTGCTCTCTAAGCTTGACTCAGATTCCTATTGTGCACTTCAGATCCAGGCATTCTCCTAAAGGTTTCTACGCTTTTGTGCTATCCCCTTGTCGCCTAACCATGGTCCGACATAGAATGAGAAGTCGTCATGGCGGAAACAGGGGTGGTCATGCGCGGCCTCGGACAGCTCATTCTGTGGATCAGCCTTCGCCCCATGTTTCTCCACCTTCGTCCCAAGCACATTCTCCCTCGTCCAACCCTGCTAGAAATCCCTTCCCGCATAATGCATTTAATCTACCCACTCAAATTTTAGAGCAGCTTAAATAAACCCATCATTACTGCTAATATCACCATAATTTTATTTGAGGAAGAAGCTATGGTTTGGCCTCTGGCGGGTAATGTAGCAGAGCATCCTCAGGGCGCTCTCAGAGGTGCATCTAGCCTTGGTTCTAGACAGACTTCTGCAAATGATGGTAAGGTGGAGGGGCGTGGCATTCCGCATGGTGAGGAGGTTAATCCTAGCGCTTCACAGACACCTAGTGGCAACCCTCCTGCAGTCAATGTTTCAATGGCTTTCGCTGCTAGCTCCAGTGGCACCCGTCCTGAGTCATTTCCTCCACATGGTAGTGGCGTGGGAGATATGGAATGTGATGGTGTTTTCTGGCTTGACAATGCATGCCCTGTCATCGAGGAGCCATTGGACGAGGACATCCCTATGTGATGCCACCTGGTCTCCTTCCTGTCTGCTCAGAATTTTCCTTTGGGTCGTGGGTCAGGTTCGGTCTCTTCTATTTTTTGATTTTAAGGCTCTGTATCGGCGGTCCGGCAAACCAGTTCTATGTCTTTGTGACTCGGCAGTTTAAGATTCTGGTTCTACTCAGGTGGTTAGGCACTCTGGTTCTATGTGTTTTTAGCTCTATAGTTAATGGTCTCTCGACTGACATATATAGTTTTGCTATCTATAGGCTTGGTTTTTTTATGTCTCAAAGGGTTTATCCTATTTCTGCTCCATGGTTTACCAGTCTATGTCAGGCTTCTATGGTTGGTTTATGCATCACTGTAATGGTCTTTTCCCAAGTTTAGGATGGCTCAGTCTCTCCGGAAAGCATTCATATGCTCTTGTGTGAGGCCTCTGCCTCTTTGTAACTTTATTTTCATTTTCTCTTAATAGAATTAGTCTTAGGAAAAAAAAAAAAAATCCCTGCCACACACCTAAAATATACTTATAATAAATTAAAATTTTAAAAAGTCTTATTGTTAAAATAAAAAACTTATCAACATAATAATATAATTTTTTATATATATAAATGATAAATTTAAAAAAAAATATATATATGTTTTACCACTTTTTGCAATTAATAATTAAAAAAATATAATTTCTTTAAATAATAATAATTTCTTTATAAAATCTTCTTATAATAGAAGAAACAACAATGAAAAATTAAAAACATTATCTAAAATATCTTTACAACAATTAAAAAATTAAAACATGATCGAAAATATCTTTCATAATTATTATAATTATAATAGCATACGAATGATTAAAATTTATGCTTAGACATATAATAAAGCTAAATCAATATAGGACCACTAACATATAAGAAAATTTATGAAGCTAAATCAATATAGGACCACCAACATATAAGCAAATTTATGAAACACAAATTCGGGATTATAATTAATTTTTTAAAACTTATTATCTTAAAAAAAAATTGAATTTTTAATGACATATTAAATTTTCGTTGTTAAACCATATTTACATTTAATATTTAAAGATTAAAATCATTTCTATTTTACTTGGATTTTATTCATTCATATCACCTTTACACAAAATAAAATCCATGATATCAATCATATCTACATAATTATTATTATCTAATTTTATGCAGCGATTTGACTACTAAGTCTACAAAGGCATACATACTTTATCCCCCTCTAGTTTTGAACCTATGATCTCTTAGAAGGAAACATATGCTCTTAACCATTAAGCCCATTCACACTGTATATTCTACCACCATATTGGTGTATGCCCTATTCTATATGCCACTTAATGAAAATATTCTAGTTGGACCTTATCCATTCATACCACCCTTATACATTAGTAAATTCATTACATCGATCACAACTGCATAATATCCTACCACCATATGTATGAATGCATTGTTTTATGCATCACTTAATAAATGTTTTCCAAAGAAGCTTATATATCTTCTCTTTGTGAATATGTATTTGAATTCATGTGTTATGAACATCATTTAATGAAAGTTTTCAAAAGAAGCTTAGACACCTTCTCTTTGTGAACCCCTATTTGAATTCATGCACTATCAACATTGTTAATTTTTGTTGATATGGGAATCAACATCACATTTAGTTTACATACTTCATGTTTTGAAATCCACAC
Source organism: Pinus taeda (assembly GCA_000404065.3). NCBI lineage: Eukaryota > Viridiplantae > Streptophyta > Pinopsida > Pinales > Pinaceae > Pinus > Pinus taeda. The sequence goes on along the minus strand of APFE030902004.1, from coordinate 208,631 downwards.
TTACCATAATCTTTTTTTTTTTTTCCTTTGGTTTTAACACTCACCATAATGACATTTCCTTTTTCAAAGTGAGACTTTTATGATTTGAGTGCCATTTTCGAAATCCATCACATTGATATTTTTTTATCAATGTGATGGATATGGAAGATAAAACTCAAGACATTTCCTTTATTGTCTTGTTCTTCATCCTCAACTTTGTGAAAAGTCAAAACAATTAGTTATAGGTAATGCATATAAATTGCCATGACATTGGGAGTTTATTAGCAAGATTAATTACAAATGAGTTATTGAATATCAATTTGGAAGAGTAAACAATAGGCATTGAGGAAATCTAGAGAAATCATGTCATCTCATATTTTCCATGTTTACATATTCCATCTTGCTAATAGTATCAATCGTGTTGATTCATAGTTATATTGTTGCATTCATAATGCTTTGTGTTTACCTTTTAAAATTCATGACATGGTTATAGCTTTGGTATCTATTATTATTTTAACACAATAGGAGGCCTCTCAACAACTTAGTATGTAAATCATGGAACCCCCACTAATACAATAAATAATGGGAACAAACGAATACTTTAGTATGTAATTCATGGAATCCCCACTAAGACATAGATAATGGGGAAAACAACACATAACTAAGAGTTGAATGTGAATTGCTTAACAATCCACCAATCTTCTACAAGTTTGGTCATGTTTATCATAAAGGGAAAGGGAATGCATAGTTCTTTATTTTATACAAAACTATTTAATGATTTTGTTTGGGATTAGAAAATCTATTAAACTTGGTTAAATTTTCTAGCTTGTATCTTCTTTGTTAAGTTTAGATATGAACTTACACAAAGTAAAGCTAGACATTACTTTAAGGATACTTTGCAAACATCTTGGAAATTCCATAGCTCTCCTTCCCCCTCCTCATCCCAATCCCAAGGTTAAGGAGAAGTATCATTTGTAGCATTAATGCTTTGGACTAGAATTTTGAAGTTAGATGGGACTTTTAGGAAAGCTAGGGAGATTGCAACATAAATTTTATTGTTATCAAACTTATTTATTAGGGATTATGCTCTAACGTCATACTCTTGCATTCATTGTCACATGGTTTGAGGGATAAAGTGAGCAACCAACACCCTCAATAAAAATAACATGGCGATTTCAATGAGTAATTTCATTTATTTTTGTGTTTCTATGTATCTTGGGAAGCTCCAAATCATAAAAGTATTGCCCTCAATAATAAACAATTGATGTAATAATGCTAGATTGTCATGTTTCCAGAGGTCAATAATGAAAGTATGGTTTCTTCATTTCTTTTATAATAGTTTGATAGAGTTAATGCCCTAGAATGATGGCCTTAGAATCTATCCTAATTTCTTCTTTTCTAATGAGATTTACAATGAGAATGTAGTCCATGGTTAAGTAGGGTTGGGATATGCCTAAAATATGAATATAATATGAAATTTTCATGCATCATATAAATTCATAGACTACATCTTCCCTTATATTGGTATTCACAAAATATTTGATTTTGTTTGTGTTTACAATTTTATTTTATTCAATTCAACACTTTGAGATTTCTTCAAAGAATAAATGGCACAACTACTACCATTATTGATCTATATAACTTATAAAAAGATTATATTTAAAATTGGAAAGTATGTATATTATTACTTTATATTGAAATTTCAACTTCTCTATTTTCTTGTTGGTTAAATTTTAACATTTTAAATAATTTGAACGCAAATATATTATTTAAAATATCTTTGTCAAGTGTGATCTAGTTTAATTTTGTTAATTGAAGTACCACTATTATTCCAACTTTTATTCATGAAATGGTTTGATGAAATTATACTCTTCAACTTGAAATTAGAAGTAACCTCTGAAATTTAATCTTTGCAAGGATGATCAACATTGTCCTTGAGAGTGAGGCCCCAACTATCATTAGTGAGCTCTGCATCTATAATCACAAGCTCCCAATCGTTATTACCCTATACAACTTCCTTAGGAAGATTCTCAATTTCTACACTAAAAAATTGAGCCATAAAAACTTTGTCCTTTTAATATTTAGGATAAGGTTATAAGGATATCTATTTTATTTCTCCCATCTATTTTTTTTCCCCAAGGAAAAAATTTGTAACTTTATTTATCACGATAAACAAAATTACTTGTATATACAAATCTAATTGTGTATTCATGATGGATCTACCCATATCCATATTGTGGAAGAAGAAGGCAATAAATTCCAACAAAAATGTTTTCAACCAGTACAAAAGAAACCAATGTAGGGCGCCAGAAAGTCCATCTGTAAAAGATCACTACCCACAAAAACTGCCAACCAACCTAATGGAGCAGACAACCAAAAAGACTAATAACATAGTGTTAATACTATATATCAAGTATACATACAAAAAACTGAATCACTGAAAAGAAAAAAACACATGTAAAGCAACCTGAGATATAAACTAGATTTGAGCCTTGGGTGGGTCCATAAAAGGACAGTGATAGTACTGATAATAAGAATTATTTATTTTTTTTGCAATTATCCATATCCTTTCATCTAACTGAAGGCCTTCCTTAGAAATATTTTTGCCTCACGGTTGTGTTCCTTGTTAATATGAGAGCAAGAAAAATCAGCAAATAAATGTTTTTGATGCAGGAGCATCTAGACTTAGCCAGCAATGTGATTGTATGTTCACATGTTGTGGCTAACAAGTGATGGATTTTATTGCCCTGAGTGGTCAAAATTAGTCTAGTAGAGAGGTTTGGATCTCTCGAATTGATCTTTATCTCAATTATTGTGATAATTAAATCATTGTATTATTTTTAGAATAGGATATAAGTGTTAGGATAGGTGTGTAACAGACCCTGAGAATAGGGAATTAATAGTTGAGATGATAAAAATAGAGATTGAGTGTCAATGTTGTTAGGATAGGATTCAATACATAAAAGAAAAGGAAAAATTATACTGATAGATTGGATGGAATAGGGGAGGGAGTAAGTGAGAAATTGAGAGAGAGAGATAGGACTTGGGAGTGAAACAGAGGTCAGGCAAATTGTTTTAATTGAGCCGACAGGGCCAAGACTCTGTAATTTCTATTTTATTGAATAAATTGATTAGGTGTGGTGTTGTGTGTTATTCCTGATGCATAATTTCTCTTGAATTTGTGTATCGATGTGTTGTACCCTAATCAGGTATTATTTCCCATTTCTCTATTTCATTTATAATTACAACAAATAGCATTAATGGTTAATACCAAGGTTAGGCACTAAATCTTATTAAGCACATTTATTAAAGGTTATGTATTAAGCACGTGGGTAGTATTGGAAAGTAGTAAGTGGTATATTGCGTGGGAAATAAAGGGTAAATGATATTTTTCCAAATTGCGCGATTAACCTAAGCTGGTGACACATAGCATGGGAAAATCACTTTTCTTATGCACTCTCGACCTGATATCGGTCATGTAAGAATTCACCCGAGATTGTGTGATAACCGTTGGATCAAACGGGACAGATCAACGATTGAGATCGTTCGGCTGGTTGGCGCATGATACGACGCAATATTCGTTGAATCTGAAGAAGCCAGATCAACGGTGGATGTTGAAGTGCTTGGGGAGTAAGAAGTTAAAGTAAGACCGACAATGATTAGTGAGACAAGCTAGACCCTCGGGAGAGAATGCACATATAAAATATGTTTAACACGCAGCTGGTTGGTTTTTAAGTGAACCATTAGTCTAATTGTAGACTATCAAATCAATTTTGATAACCATTCCAAATCATTTGGTAACAGAGCCCAAGGATTAAGTCTGCTACAGTAAACATGCCACTTAGGAGAGGAGCTGGAATAGGTCAGGGGAGACTTGTAGCTAATGCAGTTCTGCTATAAGAGATTCGAAACATGCACACAAGGATGGAGACAATGGAAACTGCTCAAAGGAAAACACCTGATGAAGGAGATGTCAGTGCCATAGAGGAATCTTCTGAGGAAGAAGAAGAGGATGAAAGTGAAGCTACTGAAGTTCTCAAAATGTTGGCCAAAGTAAGTGGAAGACCAAAGGTAGAAATAACTTTATATGGTGGGAGTCTCAATGTAGAAGAGTTGATGGACTGGATTAGTTCATTGGACAAGTATTTCGACTATGAGGAGGTTGATGACAAAAAGAAAGTGAAATTTGCAGTTACGAGATTGAAGGGTCATGCAGCGATCTGGTGGGATGAACTACAAACATCCAGAGAAAGAAAGGGGAAGCCCAAGATTAAACAATGGGATAAAATGGTGAGTAGGATGAAAGGTAAATTCATGCCAAAAGATTATCAGTTAAATCTTTTTAGACAATTATAGAATTTGAGACAAAAGGGGATGACTGTCAAAGAATATACAGAAGAATTTTATAAGTTGTGCATTAGAGTAGGACATGCAAAGGATGACATAGAAAAGGTAGCCAAATACATCAATGGCTTGAGGTATGACATACAGGATGAAATCAGCTTGGTGAGTCTAAAGACAATTGAAGATGCCTATCAAGCAACTTTGAAAGAAGAGGAGAATATGTTGAGAAAAAAAATCAGAGGAATAGAGGGAAAAGTTTAGCAAGAGGTAGAGTAACTACTAGATCAAGATTTCAACACCCTCAGGGTGAAGTAGGAGGTTCAAGTAGTAGACCACCATAGAAAGGAGACTTTAGTAGAGGAAGATTTGCACCTAGAGGAAGAGGTTGATGAAGAGAAATTCGGTGTTATACATGTGGAGAATGGGGACATGGATCATGGGACTATCTTCAAAATAAAGCAACAGATCAGTGGAATGTGAATGTTGTTGAGGCAAAGGAAGAAATTCCTCACATTACAAGTAAATAAGAACCACCTAAAGTAGGTGAATCTTTGTTATTGAAAAGGGTCTTTCTTACAGCAGAAAAAGAGACAGGCGAGCCTGCTCAAAGAAAGAATCTAATCAGGACAACATGTAAGTCCAAGGGAAAATGCTGCAAAGTAGTAGTTGATAGTCGTAGTACTGATAACCTTGTTTCTACATAAATGGTAGATAATTTTGATTGGAGAAAACAGTACACCCTACTCCTTACAAAGTATCATGCCTGCAAAAAGGACATTAACTTATTATGACAGAACAATGCAAAGTAGAAATCTAGATTGGTACTTACAAGGATGTGATATTATGTGATGTAATGCCAATGGATGTATGCCATGTATTTCTGGGAAGACCTTGGCATTTTGATAGAAAATCCATTCATGATGGTAGAAGAAACACCTATACCTTGGAGAAGGATGGAGTGATGCATACATTGCTGCCATTAAAGGATGAAGCTGACAAAGGAACAACTAGAAATAGTGTTATGTTGATGAGTGGAAAGGAGTTGTTGCAGGAAGTTCGAAAAGGTGAAGAAATGAATTTTGTTGTCATAGGGAGACCTAAGGTAATTTTGACTTCTACAAACTTGGATGATTTACCTGAAGAAATCAAAACTCTGCTGAATGATTTTGCTGATATTATTGTGGATGAGTTTCCAAATTAATCCGAATTGGATCCTAGAACACTCTCTAAGTTTTCATGAATTCTTAAAAATTATGCCATAGTTTCAAAGTCTTATAAAGATCAAGCTTATCAAAGATATCCTCTTAATAATAGCAATTTGTGATCAGTGCAGAGCAACGAGGACCCTCGGTCAGGCATGTAGATTGTTGGCCCATGGTAACATGTTCTAGCACAAATTGGAAAAACCAGAGGTTAATTCAAGAAACGGTGATAGTTTCTGATATTGTAGGGAAAACCCCTCAAAGAAGGATAAGCCTAGAGTGCCTGGACCTGAAAATATTATGAAATGAGAAAAAGTAATTAATTTGGTTCTGACAGAGTAGGATTCCACAAAACCGGTAGGATATCAAAAGGGCTCGAGGCAATAAGCGGTTTCAACTGAGTCCCGCCCGATGCCACACATCGATTGTCATGTGTCTAGTGGAAGAGAGAGAAAACCACTCACATCGGATAGGTAAACATCATGTTACTTATTCGCCCGATATGAGCAATGATCATTGGATCTGGAGGCCCCAAATCGACAATGGAGACACAATCCTATGGATGACTGGATTCGACAGGGTAGACAAGCAGAGTTATATAAGATTTGACTCTGATATGGACAATGCGTTGGTAGAGATTCATATTTCACGGGCAATCTTGGAGTTAACGGACAAAACGGTTGTTCAAACATTTAAAATGAACCTGACACACTCATCCATCACAGAATAGGTGGCCACCTCCCTGTGAGGCGTTATATAGTGATGATTATGCCGAATAGAGGATTCAGATGGACAGAGGTGGGGAAACCAGAAAGCCAAGAAGTAAAAACGAATAGTCAGGAAGCCAATGGCTTTAAACCCATGAACTGACAGGGACAGAGAAAGCAAGCAGAAAAACAGGAAAGAGAGTTAGTTAAGAGAAAAGAGAAGAAGCCGAGCTGACCTATAGGAGCAAAGGAAGCATCGAGCCAAACAGAGCCAGAGCAAGTTAGAGAGTCTTTGAACTCTAGAGAAGGCTTGAGAGGTTCAAGCAAACTCCTTTGTATATGCATGTCATGTATGAGTCTTAGATTGGGCTCATACTACTGTGACCAATAGAGGTCGAGTTTCAATAAGTAGAGTGTATGTACTCCAGAGACTTCGGGAATCCAAGTACAATCTTGCTGATTCATATTTGCTATGTGAGACTCAAATTGAGCTCACCGTTGTAAAAACTCTTCTTTTGAAAACATAATAGAGAGGCCACCACTGAAGGCTAGACCGGGAGACATATCCCAAGAGTATTGGGTGAACTCCTTATTAAACTTGTTGTGTTTACATGTTTGCCTATTATGTTTTCTCTAAACTGCTTCAGTGTCTGTGTATTTCACAATCTTATCGATCCGTTGCATAAAATAACATAGGCACATCCATGCACATGATTTTGTAATACCTTAATTGTTTGTCTTAAATCAATTTCAGATCAAGTGGTATCAGAGCTCTAGGTTGCTAAGGTTAGACAAGCTTGTGCTAGATTTTTTGTTGAATGCTAACTAGATCAAAGCTTAAATTAGGAGAAGGAGAGTTGGTTGAAACTAACCCAAAAATTGGAAGAGTCTATCCTAAGAGGAAAATGGCTAAAGAAAGTCCCTTGGAATCAAACCCTCAGTTCATGTATAGTTTCATGACCATGAGAGCCATGGTAGAGGAAACATATAGAGAATTTAAGAAAGGTAGAGAGGAAGATTCATCGAACTCCAAATGAGATAAAGGACTAGAAGAATCTCTCCTCCATGACCATTCGAAAGGAAAAAGGAAAGAAGAAAAGATTCCCACACCTCCTAATAGCCTCGAAAATAAAAAGAAGACATCTATGATTAAATTAGATGTTAAATTTGATTTACCAATATATGATGGAGAGTTGAATGCAGAGAAGCTGGATAATTGGATTAGACAGATTGATGTATATTTCAGGGTGCAGAGCATTGATTCAGATAGTAGTAAGATTCAACTGGCTAGCCTACGCCTTGGAGGCACTGCCTTGGTATGGTGAGAAGGTAAGACACAAGCTAACATGAAGAAGCATGGTAAAATTCTTTCTGTCTGGAGTGAATTTGTTTCTACAATTAAAAAACAATTCTATCCACTAGCTTATATGCAGCAAGCCATGATGAGTTGGAAAACTCTTCGACAATTAAAAGGGAAAAGTGTACAAAGTTACACCCAAGAATTTAGGAAAAGAGCTTTGATTCTAGGAATTTCTTTAGAATCACCTGAAACTTTGCTAAAGTATATAGGTGATTTACATAGCTATTTAAAGAATAGCATTCTCATGTTTAATCCCACTAGCATAGATGAGGTATCTATTCAGGCTACACATCCAGAGGCTAGAGGAAAGAATTTGAACCCAGAAGTTCAGGGATCATCAAAACCCATTGCAAGCAAGAATAAGGAAAAGAGAAAGCAGAAATGGAAAGAGAGGAAGGCAAATGTTGCACAAAAGACCAAACCTTTATGCATTCACTGCAAGAAGGATGGGCATGATGATGAACACTGTTGGATTATACATCTAGAGTTGAAACCCAAGAAGTACGATGGAAAAAATAAGAAGATTGTTGCAGCTATTCAAAAAGATTTGGGGTCAGACTCAGGGGATGAAACAACAACCACAGCCATAGGTATAAAAGGTAAAACTTCTGAAGCATCTACTAGTAATTCTGTACAATCTATTGATAATGAAGAAAATGAGAGGAAAATACATGAGATTTTTCATATTAGAGTTATTTCCAAGCATCAAAAGATTGATACTTTGTTTGATAGTGGCTCACAAGTAAATTTAAATTCTAAAGCAATTGTAAAGAAGTTGGGATTACTAACCACATCTCACAGGAAACCATATCCATTAGTTTGGTTATGTGATAAAGCAAAGCTACAAGTGACTAGATAATGTAAACTTAACTTTTCTTTTGGGTCAACATTTGTAGATGAGGTTGAGTTAGATATTGTTCCCTTGGATATATGTGGAATTGTTTTAGGAAGTCCTTACTTGTATGATAGGAAAGCTATTTTCTATAGGGCAGAAAACAAGTATCATCTCATTAAATATGGAATTGAATATATTGTAAGAGCTCCTAAACTCAACGATAATTATACTCTCATAAACTCGGGGCAGATGAAAAGAATTGTAAATTCATGCAAACAATTTTTACTGATGGTTGTAAAGGAAAAGAAACCTGATAAAACAAATGTATTTGAGGGCTGTAATGCTAAACAACAAGCTGATTTAGAAAAAGTTGTTTCAGAATATGATATACTATTTCAA
>APFE030902004.1:134878-188115 GCA_000404065.3 Pinus taeda | reverse complement strand
TTAAGTCCAAAAAAGCGTAAAATAATACAAAAGGGATGAATTTTCGATAGTTTTAACAAGTCGAACAAGACAAGCGCTCGATCTTTTTGTGTAATAATCCCTCAGGTCCAAAAAGATTAAAATCTAGAGGAGGGATAGCACTTCTGATGCCTTTTAATGAGATGGAGAGGCCAATCGCTCGACAATATTTTCATATTTTACAAGTCAGGTGAAAAGAGCTTAAAGAAGACTCATTTTCGAGGAACGAGTGATGGTTTTGGGTAGCAACTGATTCCAGGTAAGATTTGGAATTTTCCAATCACGACAGTGTTACAAGGATGGCTAGCAGAATCACTCTTCACAGATGTTCCTCGAAGGGGTAACAATCATATGGGGGTGAATGATGGTGATGGCGAGAACACGACCAAGGCTCAAAAGCTGGTGATAAGGCATCCACAATGGTTATTTACCTATTCATTTTTTAATGAGCTTAAACACGGGGAGAAACACTTGCTCATGACTTATGTTTATTTTTTAACGAGCTTGAACTATGCGCTAAAACTGCTCGTGGAGAGTTTGTTTTTGAACGAGCTTGAACTCTGCGACAACATTTCTCACCAGTCGTATGATAAGAAATGTCTCATTTGAGATGCTATTTTGTAGGAGCTTACATCTCTCAAGATTTGCCTCGGATCCTTTCTTTATGCAAGTTAGGAAACGAATAGCCTTACGGATTTAAAGTGTTAGAAGTCCTAAAAAATTAAAAAATAAATAGCCGCTCTTCACTTGCATGTGGAAAGGTTTGCATGCCCCCAGGTATACCGAAAAATTTCTAGTTTACCAAGAAAGTTTCATCCGCATAGTAGATAAAATTCTTTCTCGGTAATGTCTATCGAAACAAACAAAGGGGAGTGGTGTCACTCGGCATAACCTTAACGAATGTATCTTATTCCAGTATGTTCCCATTTTCCTGTGAGGACGGGTTCACCAGACTAGTCATATATCCCTCGCGGAAATCCACCCTATACCCAAGGTTCTCCTGCCGAAACAGACCAGGGTGCATGCCCCCTCGGTTTCAGTCACATCTTCCTGAATCAATCGCGATCATCAGGTGGACGGACTGGAGATCAATGAGACATTTCTTGCATGAAAAGACCATTTAGGGATGACATTTTGACTATTTGCAATGTGTGACCCGGGAAATGACATTTGGTCCACGAGCTTGACCATTCTGCCTTCTTGCGGAAAACACATTACTCTAAAGAGTGAGGAGACGATGGCTCCCATGCAATAAATATAGTTGCATCCAAGGAGTAGATTATAATCTAAAGGTCCTTGAACTAACATAACGTTCATGTGAACAATTTTCCTTCTCAAAGTAATGGGCACATTTGGAAGGATCGTTAAAGGTCAACTAGTTCCCTTGTCAAAGCCTGTTAGATTTCTCATTTCAGGCAAAAGCAATGGCGAACCAAGTGCTTTCCAAGAAGTTGAGGAAAGGATACTTACAGAAGCCCCTTCATTAATGATGGTACCAACCATAACCATTATGTAATCTTGTACAATAATTCTGAATGGTACACTGGCTGGTAAACGGGGTCTGCCTAGTAGATTCCAGTCGAAGGAAACAACTAGGTTGCTTGGTGGTGGGACCGAATAGACGTTCGGGTAGGACTCTGATGAACTTCCTTCCTGCAGTAAAGGAATGGGAGGACTACCCCCAAGCTTATCGGAGTCGGTGTTGATGAAAAGAATTTGAACGGTGTCATTCTCTTTCTCTTCAGTGACGGTATCATTCAAAGATGAACACTCTGAAGGAAATACCGGGTCAACTACCATATCGACCTTTTGACTTTTGTCTGGTATGGATTCCGATGGTTCATTTTCAGCGATAGGTGCTTTGGCTGACCACAAGGATGGACCAGCCGGATTTTCAACTGGTGGAGGGCTCGGCAAGAGTTTGTGATATCCAGGAGGAAGTCGTAATGGTGAAACTGGACGATTATCTAAAACTCTTTTAGCCTCTTCAAGGAAGGGACAACAGTGGATGACGTGATCTCCTTCACACAACTTATAAGGAAGTTTAGGATTCCTTCTTTGTCTATGTGCTTCACTTTCACTAGTTGACGGTGAGCATTCAACGTGATCGCTAGAGGTTGATGCTACCGGATTGTGCAAACGAGGAGACCAGTCCCTTAAGATCTGAGGGATGCAGGGATAATCTCGGTGATAGTGGTCTCCATTGCAAATGACACAAGGAGATTTACGTTTTGACTATGCGGTGTGTGGATTTTTGCTAGACGATACTTGGTTGCTCCCTTTCGATTTTGGTTCCTTTCTCTTCTTTTCCTTTTTCTCTTTCTGCTTCTTCTTTTCAGTTACTTGACTTTTAGCTTTATCGGCTTTATCAAGCGAAGAGGAAGGAGGAGAAGGAGAATCAGATGAAGTAGAAGGTTGGGAGACAACTCTAGTGTCTTCTAGTTGCTGATTAGACTGTTCAAGAATTATGGGATTCTGAACGACAGAGGTAGAGAAGAGCCAGACCGGCAAACCAATTGTCAATCCTGGAAGTGACAAAGTGGCCATATGGGGTGGAACAACATCTCCCCAAGAGGAGAAGGGACTAGGATTTCCTTCACGGGGAAACCCTTGGTTGGTAGACTCCATTTTCTCAACCTGAAGATCAATCAGGGAATTTGTGACGTTATTCCGATTAAAATAAATTTTTAGATGCTTGGACATAACTTTTTTTTTCAATTTTAAAGAGTCGAGAAAAAACAAAAGATGAATCTAGTCGCCTTCAATTTTTATTGAGCTTGAAGTGACAAGCGCTCAGAGGACCTTTTGCTTTAAGGAGTTTGAAAAGGAGTAAAATTGACTTCTCTGGAGATCTAAGTAGAGAGGATTACCAAATCAATCGTAAAAATGCAGAATACTTTTTACGGTACGACAGTCAATCTTCCTAAATGCTGTGTTCGGTGCATTACAATCGATAAAGTAGCAGACACGGCTTCCTAAGGATAAAGGATGCAGCCGATTGTGGTCTCCCAATATATACGCGATGGTATGTGGGAGCACAAATTTGTACTGGCACTTGCCATCTCAGAGTGGAGGAATCACCCAACCAACACTAAAAGAAACAGTTACCAGGCTTTACGACACCAGAATACATCTCTAGCCTAGACCTCTAGATGTTGTGCGTTAAGTTCCAATTTTCTTAACAGTTTTCCTTTCAGGTTCACCACATGATGTATGTATAATTCCTAAAATGCAGTCTAAGATGATAAACAAACATTTTATCTTCTTTCAGCAATGAAAATCCTAGCTACTAAAGGGAATAAAGTCAAGCATCTTTACTTCATAGAGCACAGAGCACACGCTAATATGCACAGTCCTAAATCAAGCCAAGCATTCAAAATGCAAATGCACATGCATGTATTTGTTTTCAGCTCTCTTAATGTATAAATGACACTAAGAAAGCTATGTGCAAAACTAAATTACTTTTAAAGTGATTGTACTCAACAAGATTCTTTTTCAAAATGAAGTGAAAGCAAGAGAGACACTTTGCAATTTTGAAATGGAAATTGCTTTTCAACACTTTAAAACTAGTAAATCAAATCCAATGCAATAGTAATTGTATAATCAACTATCTAAAACAATGGAATTGCTTTCTAAAACTGAAAACGACAGCTACGACACTTTCAGATCTAGAGACGACAGTTCAACTATGCTACTTTTTTCAAAAGAGAACTAAAACGATGCACAATACATAAAAAATGTTTATAGTTCTTTGCACTAAGGAGGTGGAATAATGTAAGAGAAGGGGGTATTCACAGAAGTACACTGACTACAGACAACAAAAACTCTTGAATAAGACTGAAAACAGTGAGAAAAATCCACAGTCAGAGGGTAAAGTCAATCCTCCCTGACCATCGCACCTGTTACACAGTGAACTCAGTATGCAACACACCTACTCCATTCGGGAAGTGCAATGCATACAGGCTGCCTTGAAGGCAGGGTGTGATGGTTATAGTGCGAGATTTTGAACGAGATTTCACTCACAGTTTGCAATCTAGTTCAGGTGTTTAGGCTGAATAAGTAAGAACCAATGTATGTAAAACACAGGGGTGATCTAAGAGGTTACTAGAGCCACCACTCAGGGACTTTAGATTGCTTGCAGATCTATTGTTTAATTCATAAAAAAAACACAGAGATTGACTGAAGCAGCATTGATCTACTTTTCATTTGTATGATAAATGCAGTTTGAAGGCTAGCTGGCTTGACTTCAAGCTCCATCTGTATGTTTATAAAAGAAACAAGGATAGATAGGCTAACAAGTAATCTAGTCGCTCCCCAACAGAGTCGCCATTTTGTTACTCAGGAATAGTGTCCAATCGGATGCTGCTATTCCCACTAAGATGGGTGGCTATCTTAGAAACAAACAATCAAAGTCTACTATTGATTCCTTTTATGAGAATAGATGAGAGGAGAACCAAGAGGGCCAACCTGAGTCTTGCGCTCGATTCCCTCTCCTTCTTGATAGAGTTTTGATGCTTCTTCTTTGTCTGCTCAGCTTCAAAAAGACCTGTAGAATCAAAGCAACATACTACTATGCAAGAAACAAGGATCTAAATTCATAAATAATGCAGGATCAGATGTGCATTAACCATATACAAGCATATATAAACAAGTACACAAGAATATGGAAGGAAACAAGAATAGCTTTATTTAGATGAAAAGTAGCAGGAATATTACAACCATGTGCTCTGACCCAGCATCATCCTCCTGCTAAGAAGCCCTTCTTCACCTCAAGCAAAGCTAGATCACCCAACACTATGAATGTACACCAGAATACCAACAACACTTCTCTATAAGATACAAAATTCCAGCCTCTGGATCTCTGTGATGAGGGATCCATATATAGATGATTACAGAGAGGTGAGTCATCTTTTGGGATCTTGATTAGTGTCCTCTCTTTGATAGTTTCTACTTCCACTTGGAGAATGATGATTTCTTACTCATCCCTGGTCAGAAATGGAGTGGCAAGTGTCGAGGGGGAAGCTTCTGGAAGATTCCATGATCTTCCACCTCGCATTTTGTCCATTCCTGACCATCGCACCCTACAGAGGAGCAAAATAGTATGAATCACACCCTATACATTGGGAAGGTGTTATGCATCGCACCCTCTGCATTGAGCTTTCAGTATGGTCCAGTTTTGACCATTTATGAGCAGATTTCAGTGGAGAACATCTGGGAGATGATGTAATCAGTTGACCTTGTTCCTTTAGGCAGTGAAGCAACACTTTTAGGGACTTAAGATCCCTCAGTTTATGGACATTTATGATTGGGCTTGAAGTGCCCAAAAATGTCTATAACACAGATGAACATACATTCACCAGAAAGGTGTTCAATTGATTCTCCACTTGCCTTACAAAGAATGCACTAGCCTCACCCAATCTTATGGTGCCATTGCATATTATCCTAGGTGGGAACCTTTTTAGCAAGGATGCACCACATAAAGAGGTGAGATTTTGTTGGAAACTTCACTTTCCAGACACCCTTCCACCAGCATTCCTCTTCTCCAACAATAGTGGCCATATTCATATGAAGGTATCCCTTCATTGGGAGTTAAGATGCCAATTAGGGAGTGGGACCAAACTAGCTCATCTTCAAAAGGTGTCAATCTTATATGGGTTATAAGAAGAGTCTCCAAATACCTATTCCAAACATTTTGAAATTCCAAACCAGTTTCAAAATCCCTTACTGATAACTACCGTTGATGCCATATAGTAGTCTTGGTAGGATTTCTAATATGAGCGAGCTGAGAGAACCCTTTATCTTTGAGGAAATCAATGAAACCCTAAGGAAAAAGATGGGAGAGCCTGCTACTTGGTTAGGGATCCTACCCCAAATGAACCTTAGTGCCATTACAACCTTCCAATCAAGGCTAGAAGTAATAATGCTAAAATAATTGAGGACATCCCACCAAATGATAGATATATTAACTTGAGGCTTATCCCTAAGCATAATCTAGTGCTTTAGAGAAAAATGATGGATTTACTATTCATACACCACCTAAGTCCATAATTTTTGTGTACTGAGGAGCCTCCAACATGGATGCTAAAGCATGCAAGAAAAGAAAAATGCTTTTTAGACCCCACCCTCCCAATGGTTTGGGCATGGAAATCCACTCCCAACAGACCTAAAGGAGAAAAAATTGTTCTTGGGTTCCATATCATAACAATTTAAAACATATTTTTCTATTTTTTTCTAATATACCATGACATATCCAGGTCGTCGACATGCACAAGACTAGATTGGCCTCCAAAAATAATTTAACCAACACAAGTTTCCCAACTCTAGACAACCACCTAAGACTCCAACTTTTTAATCTCTTTTTATCTTGGCAATAAGCCATGATCAATCTACCTTGTAAAAATTTGATTTTAAATGAAAACCTAAGTATTTAATGTCATCATCTAATGCATGAATTTGAAAAGGAAAAACATTTATGATGTTTGGATCTTCAATATCAGATAAATTCTGAGTCAAAATATATTACTTTCTGTCATTAACCACCATACATGTATTTGTACCAAACGGATTAATAATCTTAGATAAAATAGCTACATCTATACAATATCTATTGCAAAAATTCAAGATATCATCAATAAACAACAAATGAGTGATCACTAATGAATTTGAAATAACAACTCCCGAAAAGTCACCTCGACATTTTGTGTTAGCTACGAAACAACTGAGGCCTTCAACAATGAGAAAGAACAATAAATGAGATAATGGACATCCCTGTTGAAGATCTTGTTGTGCATGGAAAAATGGAGATGTCGATCCATTGATCAGTACATCAAAAGATATATTCTCAAAGAACCCATCACCCAATTTATGAAATCTATCCCAAAACTTAGATGAGTAAGCAACAGTCTAAGACACATCCAACTCACTCAATCATAGAGCTTGGATAGATAATTTTTTATCACTTCTCCCTTTAATTTTTCAAATTTAATGCTATGGATACCTTCTTGGGCCACCATGATTTCCTCATGGATCTATCTCCCATTAACAAAACCAAATTTTTCCTTTGAAATAAATGCTAATAAAAGTGGTTTTAACCTCCTAGAGATTATTGTAGATATGAATTTCTAGGTAGGATTGCATAAAAATAGGGAGAAAATCCTCAAAGGATTTAGGATTATCCAATTTGGGGATGAGAGTAATGAAAGTGGAGTTGAATTCCAGAAGAAATATTCCTTCCCTTCGAGATCCATTAATAAACCATAGAAAATCATTACCAATGACATCAAAGAAGCCTTCAGAGAACTCAATTTGCCAACCATCTAGGATAGCAATTTTATCTTCCCAAAATATTGAAATAACAACCTTGAATTCTTCCTCGGAGACCTCCTCCATCATAATTATTCTTTCTTCCTTAGTCACAAATATAGGGATCATTTGGGTGACCTTAATGACTTCAGAGATATATGCCCTCTCGAGATCCTTAAACAAATTTTGAAAATGAGAGACACCTTAGGAGGCAAGAACTTAAAAATCTAAGATATTCCCTCTCGAACCATCCCAAATATTCCAAATGGTGTTACACATCTTTTGACCCTTAGCATAAGCTTGAAGAAACTTAGTGTTCTTATCCCCACTTTATAACCATATAGCTCCACTCTTCAAATTCCAAGCATCCTCCTAGGCTTCAAGGATGGATTTTCTACGGGCAAACAAGATAAATTGTGCCTCCCTAGAGGCCTCATATAAAAAAAAAACCATAAATTGAGTCAAATAAAAACTGAATCTTCTTTTCAATATACACCAATTCCTTCTCCTTGTTGCATCACTTTTGAATATCCCATTCCACCACTCATATCTTAATGTAAAAATATTATTTTCAAATTGTTGGGCAGCATGCAAATGAGATTGTTGTTCAAAAGGAAGCCAACGCTCCCTGAAAATTTTATTGAAATATTCATCTTTTATCCAAGAGGAATTTAGCTTAAATGGGAAACTAGGCTTGGGCCTAAGGTTTTTCAATTCCAACAATATTGGATAGTGACTATATTCCCCACCAAATCTAATCTATTGTTGGATGTTGGTGAATTTTTCCACCAAATTTTTGGCTACTAAAAATTGATAAATTCTCTTAGCAATATGGGCCCCTCTATACATTGATTTCTCCATGACAAATTGAGCCTAACAGGTTCAACGTCCAAGATTTTTTTCCCAACAACTTTATTAAGGAAGAAATCTGTTAGATTGTTAATCATAGCCAGATGCCCCCAAGATTTGACACCCCCCCAAAAAAAAAAATAGATCCCCTCTAATCACTAAATTCTCTACCTCCACCACTCTCATATAAAATAAATGATTCTATAAGTTAACCCTCTCATCATAGGGCCCATAGATATTAATGAAAATAACAAGATCCTTTAACTTCATAGATAATATTTTGAGACCTAGCCCAAACCTAATACTCCAGAAGTTCTGAAGTTGAATATTTCAATACACCCACCCAACAACTGGGCCACTAGACCTACCTTAAGTGTGTAAAGAAACAAAGCTCTACCCACTAAGAAAATATTCCAATAATTTTTTGGCAACCTCCTTAGAACTCAAGGTTTCTTGGAGAAAAACGATATATGGACCTTCTACCTAAATCAATCACTTGAGAGTAAGTATTTTAGAGGGTATTTCCAAGCCTCGATAGTTAAAGGATAAGAGTTTCACGAGGAAACACAAACTTAGGTGGACATATCTCTAAGCACACCAATAATGGGCAAGTTTCTACCAACAACCATATATTCCTTAGGTTTTTCTTAGCCCTAGCCAAAACAAATTTTCACCAATGGGAATTGGAACAAGGAGAAGAGATAATAATATGGCCAAGACCACCAGACCAACCTTCAATAGGTAGGAAAACCTTCCTAGATCAAAGGTTATAAACAGTTCCACTAGAATCAAAATACCCAATGAGGTAATATTACCTTGAAGTGATGGAAATGTGATGAAAGGGACAAAGGGGATCAAGGGACAAATCAAGGGACCTATATTGTGCCAATTTTGGAACTATGATCCATAAATTGCTATGGATATTCCATTGGACAGTTCGTCACAACATATATGATAATATTATATTAAAAAATCTGAGATTCTACACTATTACAATTTTATTTAATTTCTAGATCTGTAAAATTATTTGTAATTATTGCATGCATGTAAAATTAAATCAAGCATAAAAGTAGAGAATGACAAAATAAGCTCACACACACATAATACACTAGATATGCTCTTTGGGAAACCATTTCTGGAGAAAACCCTGCTGGAAGGTGAGGTTGCTTTGCTCTCTTTCTCTGTCTAGAAATATGGATACAGGTACAAAGAAGTAATGTATGTGGCCCATGGGCTACTACAGTGCACAAATCCTCTCTATGTGCTCTACCTCCTATCTCCCATGGCTATCTTTTCTCAGCTATGCAACAAAATGCTCTCGAACTAATGGAATGCCTCTTCCTCCTGGTGGCCCAGTTATAACATAGCCAAATAGCCTACTAGTGGTTAAGTTTGACGACATCAACTCTTAACTAGAGTTACAAAATAGACTCTTCTATATTCATTTACATCAAAAATGCGTGGCTAGCCCATTTTCCATAAATAATGGGGGATGATGCAGCATCCTCTTGGTCCACTTCTAAGTGGCATAACTTTTTCATACATACTCCTATTAACGTGATTCTTACGTCGTTTGAAATATTTTTGTGTGTATAATAGCATGAAAAGATGCTACACATAAGAAACAAAGTTTTACCCCCAAGAAACATCAGTTGATGCCTCAAAACTCTCAGAGAAGGTTTCATACCCCCTTTCGCCAAACTTAGTCTCGCCAATAAAGACGGTTTCGTGAGCTAATTCCTCCACTTTTTCCACTCCAAATGCATTGAGATGAATGATAAACAATATAATGATCCAATTTGGATCACACCTCCGCATTTTGGAAGGATTTTGGTCCCCAAAATATTTTACTGAATGAGGTGAGGAAATTTTTCCTCCACCTTCTCTCTGGTGTATCATTTAGCTTTTCCTAGAAGTTTTCCCTTCAACCCAATCTACCAAAGGTCTTTTTGCCCTTGTCTTGTAGTTCTGGACCTCTTTTGCAAAACTATATCTTCTGTCAACTTTTCCTGAGCATCTGGTGCCAAATCCTCCACAGCAGGTAGGACATGTTCCTCTTCCTAATCTAGCATGGAAGGCTTATAGATTTTCAAATTATCTACATTTACCATTGAGTAAATGCACATATATGGTGGAAAACTGAGTCGATAGGCATTATCGCCCACCTTTTCAAATATCTCAAAGGGACCATACCTTAGAGCCTTGATTTTCTTATTAGGCCCCTGTATCCTCTCCTTATTCAACTTTAGCCATACTTTGCCTCCCACATTGAATGATTTCTCTATTATGTGTTGATAATGCCTGGCCTTATACTTCACCTACGACTTCTGCAATGTTTCCTATACCTGTAGATTGATCTTCCTGATCTTCTCTATAAATTTTTCATCCCTCAAAGCATCTCTTGTAAGATCTTCCCTCACTCCTCCTTATTGTCCATATGCAATATCCAAAGGTGAAGGTGGCATATATCCAAAACAAGTCTTAAATGGGGACTTTCTTGTAGAAGTGTGGACTATTATATTATAAGAATGCTGTATATACACTAGATTTTCATCCTAGATCTTTGGATGCTTCTGGTTGTATCCGCTCAGAAGCTGCACCAAAGTCATGTTAACTACTTTTGTTCGCCCATCTCTCTGTGGATGGAATTTTGTAGATCTCTTCAACTTCATGTCCATAATCTCCCACAATATAGTCTAGAATGCATTGAGAAATCATGTATCCCTGTCTGAAATGATGCTCCTTGGTATCCCAAAGTGCAGCCAGACCTATCCAAAGAACAAGTTTGCTGCTTCTTGTCCACTGATGGTATTTTTATAGGGCATCAAAACACACATCTTGTTGAACCTATCAACTACCATGAATAGGTAGTCATGTCCCTTCCTGGTTGTCGGTAAACCTCCCACAAAGTCCATGGAAATGCTTTCCCAAGGATGAGTAGGTACAGGTAATGGATGATAGAGACCCTATTTCTTGTTGCTAGGCTTACAGGTACAACAAAACATTCATCCTCTTATGAACCTAGCTACCTTCTCTTGCATCTTGGGATAATACACATACCTCTGTAAGTTAGCCATGGTCTTCCCTACACCAAAGTGCCTTGCAACCTTGGAGGTGTGAGCCTCTCTGATTAGCTGCAAACACTCACCTTTAGGCACAGATAGCTTATACAGCCTGCAGAGTAACCCATCTTGGAGATGGTAGTCAATGATGTTATCTCCATCATGCACATGACTCTGACTCTGCAACTATTGATACACCTCCTTGAAGTCCTCATCTTATGAATATGATTCTATGTATGCATCATGGGTGAATGTCTCCATGTGCCTAAGAGTTCCCAACGCTGTAATCCTTGATGTGGGTGGCCTTAAAAGCATATCAACTAACTTGTTTATGTTTCCCTTATTATACTTGATCACCAAATGAAACTACTATAAAAACTCCCATCCACTTGTAATGCCTGGTCTGTTGTAGCTTACTCTCAGCCTACAAATACTCTAACGGTTGGTGATCTATGTGGATTACTATCTCCTTTCCCATCATATAGTGCTTCCAATTCTTGATATATTTCACCATGGCATAGAGCTCCTTATCGTAGGTAGGGTAGTTAGGAACTACCCCATGAAAAATTTCAGAATGGTAACATACAGGCTTTCTTCCCTGCATCCAGACAACCCCCACAACATACCCACTCGCATCTGTATCCACTTCAAAGGACCGCTACAAGTTTGGTAATGCCAGAACTAGTGCTTCATTGATCTTCTTGTTTAACTCATTGAAAGCCTTATGCTGACATTTCTCCCACTGGAAACTCTTGCCACTTTCTGTGTTGCTACCACTGAAAATGAGGTTATGAATTTCCTCAGGCACTGTGCTGCCCCAATGAAACTCCTAACCTTAGTAACATTAGTAGGTGCCGACCATTTCATGATGGCCTCCATCTTGGAAGGATCTATCTTCAATTCTCCTCCACCAATCACATATCCCAAATACATCAAGGATTGCTGCAAAAACTCGCACTTCTTGAGATTTGCTAGCAATTGGTGCTTCTTCAATGTTTCCATCACCTGCTTCAAATGTGAAATATGCTCCTCCCAGGTAACACTATATACCATTATATCATCCAAATAGACAATAACAAATGAATCTATAAAATTGTGCAGTACATCATTCATTAATCTCATAAATGTAGTTGGTGCATTACATAGGCCAAATGGAATAACTAACCACTCATACAAACCTTTCCTGGTTTTGAAAGTGGTCTTCCATGAATCTTCTTCTTTTACTCAAACCTAGTGATATCTAGACTTCAAGTCCATCGTGGTGAAATACTTTTCTTGCTGCAACTGATCTAGCATATCTTCTATCCTCGACAAGGGGTATCTGCTCTTGAGTGTGATTTTATTCAATGCCCTATAATCTATACACATCCGCCAAGTCCCATCCTTCTTTGACACAATGATGATGGGTAACTCACATGGTGATGTAATCGGTCGAATGACACCTTGTTCCAACAACTGTGACAATTGTTTCTTCACCTCACTTGCTTCTATAATAGATTGTTTGTGCAACCCGATATTTTGCAATGGGAGTCTAGCAATAGTTGGATCTCATGCTCCACTTCTCTCTTGGGGGTAACCCTTTAGGCTCTCATAACATGTCCTTGTAGGCATATAACAACTCCTCCAATTGTTGTTTTTGTTTCTTAGTAAACGTCTCTAGGGATGCCTTGCCTCTTATTCGCTCCTCTATATACTGACTTTCTCTTAAAAATAACAAAACATACTTCTTACTAGAACTGATCAATTTCTTGGCTTTGTTGGCACTTACCAGTGAAATTTTCGACTTGCCTTTGTGTGCATCAATGATGAAAGATTTTCCATCCGTAATGAGTTGGTACTGGTTATCTCTTCTCATGAATATTCATCATGCATGTACATGTATGGACTCTCAGACACGACTCCACATACATCAAGGGGGACCACATCCATATCTACTTCATCAATAAAATCAATGCTAATAGAAAACCTAAGTTCACACTTTTTTGTTACCTTCAGCTATGCATCTTTATGTACCCATCCCAATGGATAGGGGTTTGGATGATCATGAACTTCGAGCCCCAAATTCTTGACCATATCTACTACAATGAGATTCGCCTGCGATCTTAAGTCAAATAGAGCATCAATATTCATCTTCTTGACCTGTATCTTTACATGCAAGAGTTTGGTAATTTCTTTCTCTTCATTTTGTTGAAGGCTACTCAAATTCATCTCCTTCTACACTGATGTACAGATGATCTTCTCCTCCATGTATGAGCTTCTTTCAACTTGGTTTCTCACATCAATGGCCATGATATTCTTCTTCTCATTATTTTTCTACCTGTTCTTCGGGTTTAACTATGGATGCAACTTCCAGCACTTCTCCTCTGTATGGCCATCAATGTTGCACTAGTTACAATGGTTTCTAAGATATTTGCACTGGTGTGTTGTGGCGACTGTACTTTTACCTTTTCCCCCTATTTTCTTCTTCTTCCCCTCCTTAAAAGCATCTTGTTGCTCCTTTGCTTTGATCCATTTGATTGTGCTCTTTTCAAGCCAACGTTCTCTAGGTACGGTGCCTGTACACAAGACTCATCCATTGTTTAGGGCTTGAAAAACATCACTTGCTCGCAAAGATGGTGATGCAAAACCCCCAAACACTTGGGGAGTACATCTGGGTCCTTTGGAGAGATACCCAACATTATAGCCATCTTTTTGAATTTTGTGGTGTACTCCTACATGCTTTTGCATAAAGTAATGCCACTGGATCCATTGGTCTTCCATGTACCCAATGGGATAAAACTATGGTTTAATGAGGGTTTTGAAATCCTCCCGCTTAGTCACTAGAGGTTCTCCCTCCAACCTCAGGGTTTCCATGTGGCTCTCCCACCAAGTCTGTGCATGGCCCTCCAATTTCAGCCATGCGAATGAGATATTCTGCCCTTCCTTAATCTAATGGACACTAAAATAAACTTCTAGTTGTTGAAATTAGTGGTTAAGCTTCAGATCATCTATCTCACCATGGTATGGCTTCATATAAACTTTTTACTCCACATTAAGCAGGGATTGGTTCGTGGTATTCGAACTTGGTTGATCTTTTCCAGGTTCTTTCTTTGCCTTGTTATTTGCGTCTTCTCGATCTCTCTATCCCCCTTTTGATTTGTCCTCTCCAAATACCCCCAGCCTATTACTTAGGGCTGCCATGAGGAGGTTTACATTGTGGTTTATATTTGTGACTTGTCCTTCGATCCGCGAAAACCTCACCTCTATAGGATCACGAGGTTCATTTACACATTCATCATCCATGATTAGGGTTTTATGATTTCAGCCTCACCGATATAGATCCTTGAAATCTCCACAAAATACCCAAGGAAATATGCTCTGATACCAAATGATCCATAAAATGCCATGGATATTCCACTGGATAGTTTGTCACAAGATATCTGATAATATTATATTAAAAAATCTGAGATTCTACGCTATTACAATTTTATTTAATCTCTAGATTTGTAAAATTTGTTATAATTAGTGCATGCATATAAAATTAAATCAAGCAGAAAAGTAGAGAACAATAAAATAAGCTCATAAACACATAATACACAAGATATTATCTCTGAGAAACCCTTTCAAGATAAAACCCAATTGGAAGGTGAGGTTGCATCACTCTCTTTCTCTTTCTTGAAATATGGTTGGAGGTACAAAGAAGTAATATATGTGGCTCGTGGGATGCTACAATGCAAAGATCATGTATTTGTGCTCTACCTCCTATCTCTCCTTTCTATCTTTGCTCAGCTATGGAACAAAATTCTCTTGAAATAATGGAATGCCTCTTCCTCTTGGTGGCCCAGTTATAACACAACCTAATAGCCTACTAGTGGTTAAGTTTGACTACATCAACTCTTAGCTAGAGTTACAAAATAGACTCTTCTAGAGTCTTTTCCATCACAAACACGTCTCCAGCCCCTTTTCTGTGAATAATGGGGGCTGGTGTGGCATCCTCCCAAACTATAGGTGTGAAAATAGGAAGGTCAAATTCTGAGTGGCATAACTTTTGCATACGTGCTCTGATTAATGTGATTGTTGCACCGTTGGAAATATTTCTATGTGTAGAATAGAATGAAAATATTCCGCAGTGAAAAAGAAAAATTTTACCCCCAAAAAACATCGTTGGATTCCTCAACATACTCTCGTAATGTTTCAAACCCTTTTTGCCAAACTGGATCCCGCCAATAAAAATGGTCTCGTTGTAGGAATTTACAAGGTAAATTCCTCAAATAGTACACCAAAGGACACTTCTCACAAATAGATCATAGATCAATACACTAGTATTCTTGACGTGGTTAAAACCTTCAAAGAGGGAAACTGTCCGCGACCTGAGCCAATGTTGCCACTTCAGGCAATTTATTAATGTAAAAGAAAGAAAATTTACATAAGCTTCTCTCATGAATGGTCACCTAACAAATGACCCCCCATGCTCTTTAAATAGAGATCATGGAGCAATAGGGTGTTAAGCCACTGGTCAAGTCTCGGTAATACTGAGGAGAGAATGAACCATCAGATCGCTTCATGTCTAGAACATATGGTGACGACCGGGTTAAAAGTTACAAAAATTACATACTAAAGAAACAAACTTTACCTAACTATACACTAGACAAATTTATACTTAATTATTTCGTATGTGTTGAAATATCCTAACATCACCCCTTAAGAACAAATTGGGATAGGATTAAAAGATATAGAAAGATGACATAATAGGAGAAGGAAGGAGGCATTAGAGCCTATCCCCCCTTAGTTAAAACTTCCTAAACTCCAACCATAAATTTAAGTTTGGTAAACTTTGCCTCTATGAGAGCCTTTATAAATATGTATGCAACTTGATCATCAGTTGAACAATAGTTCAATTCAAGAACATTTTCATGAATGATCTTTCCGATGAAGTGCATATGTAGTTCAATGTGTTTGTTGTGCTAATGTTGGACAGGATCTTTGCATAGTTGAATGGCACTTTGATTATCACACCAAAGCGTAGTCAGATGTTTCTACTGAAAACCAAACTCTGACAAGATCTGACGAAGCCACATTGCTTCCTTACTAACTTCAATGACACCATGATACTCTACTTCTACTAAATAAAGAGAAATGAATCTTTGTTTCTTGCAAGCCCATGTAATAGGTCTAGAACCAAGAGTGAATATAAAACCTGCAGTAGACTTTCGATCATCAGGGTCACCAACCCAATTAGAATCAGTGAAACCAACCAATAGAGGAGATGCTTGTGCACTTTAAAGAATCCCAAACTGAACTGTACCTCAAACATAACAAACTAGTCTTTTAGCTTCTTTCCAATGAATTTCATGTGGGTTGTGCATAAACCGAGCAACAAGTCCAATAGCAAAGGAAAGATCATGATGGATATGGATTAGATATAAAAGTTTTCCAACAAGCTGACGATATAAGGTTGCATCAACTTCAGGGGAAATACAAGTGACTAAAAGTTTGGCTCCAGAGTAAAAGGGAGAAGGGATTGGCTTACAGTATTCCATGTGAAAGTGGCATAGAATATCACAAGCATACTTGGACTGGGAAAGGGAAATACGTTCTTTGGATTGCAAGGCTTGAAGACCAATAAAATAATGCAAGTTTCCTAAGTCTGTCATTTCAAACTGCTTTTAAAGGCTAGACTTCACATGGTTTATGAGGTTGTGATAATTTCTAGTAAGGATAAGATCATCAACATAAATAACAAGAATGATAAGAGACTTACCCACTTTCTTGGTGTAGACAATATTGTCAAAATGACACCTAGAAAAGCCAGTATCCAAAAGAAAGCTATCCATTTTGGCATACGAAGCCCGACGGGATTTCTTGAGACCATAAAGGGATTTATTAAGCCAACATACAAGGGTAGAGTATGTTTTTATAAAGCCAGAAGGTTGTTCCATATAGATTTCTTCATTCAAGTCCCCATGCAAGAAGGAAGACTTAACATCCATCTAATGTACTTCTGATTTGAAAGAGGCAGCAAGGGAAATAACAAGGTGGATAGAGTTCATTTTGGAAACAAGGGAGAATGTTTCAGTATAGTCAATGCCTTCAACTTGTGAAATACCCTTAGCAACAAGACAAGCTTTATGTTAATCAACTTTTCCATCTCATCCAAACTTGGTTCTTGAAGCCATTTGCATATAACAAGTTTTTGTCCCCTTGGAAGACATACAAGGTCCCATGTATCATTTTCCAATAATTAATGATATTCTTCATTCATAATTGTGTCCCAATCTGGATGGCCTGAAGCTTCTACAAAGGTATCAAGATCATAATTCGCTGAAGCTTGAGCCAGTAAAGAAGAGGCTCTATTGAACTGAGAATGTGTATGATGCTGATATGTAGGATCACCTATAAGAGCACCTGTTGCATCTTGAGTAGTGCGGACCCATTTTGGAAGTTGAGGAGCTAAAAGAGGATCCTAAGAAGGTGAAGGGGGATTTTCATCCTTGTTTTCATCATCTGAAGAAGGAATATTTTCAGAAGTAGAAGGAATAGAGAGAGGTGTCACATCCGCCAAACTAGGCTCGCAGGCTGATATATTTTTAGCAAACCTTACATCTCTTCTAAAGATAACATTTTTGGATTTAGCTTAAAGAAGTCTATATCCTTTGAAATCTTCAGAATATCCAACAAAAATATATTTTTCACTCATAGATTCTAAGGCTTTATGTTTCTCATCTAAAATATGGGCCTATGCTTCACTTCCAAAAACATGAAAGTGACTTACATTTGGTTTAATTGAGCTCCATGCTTCTTCTGAAGTGATATTTTTTAAAACCTTAGTACGAGTTTGATTCACTATGTAATTGCATAGTTAATTGCTTCTACCCAAAAATTAAGACTAAGTCCTTTAGATTGAATCATACAATTAGCCATTTCCTTTAAGGTGCGATTCTTCCTTTCAGCTACGCAATTTTTTTGTGGAGGATATAATGTAGGTTTTAACTCCATACAGAAATTACCTGCATACGAATTCTATCAACAGAGAATAAACAATGCAAGATCATAACACATAAAACACATATACACAGAGATTTTCCCCTGGATCGTAAAACCGGGACTACCGGCTTGATTCTTCATTATTTCCTTTCAATGTTACAATATATATATATATATGTGTGTGTGTGTGTGTGTGTGTGTGTGTGTGTGTCGAAGCATCCAGTACCATGGACCAAAAACCATCGCGCCCAAAACCATGGACCAAAAAACCATCGCGTCCAAAACCATGTGTAAAAACCATGCACAAAACCATAGGTAGGTCCGCCCAACCTAATATAGGGTCCAAAAAAGATTTCCCCGGGGCGCTACCCTAGACCCCATAGAGGGGGGCTACCCATCCCCCTCAAACCCCCCAGACAGGGGGAGCTACTACCCCCCACTACACAATCGACACAACAAAGGGGGGGCTTTGCCGTCCCTCTAACCCCTCGGTTAACTACTTGGGCTAGTCATGGAAAGAATATAACACAACCCAACATTCTCCCACTTGTTGTTTTCTTTCCACAAGGGGCCACATAAGAGCTTAGTCATTTATCGAGCCTTACAATGCCCATTGTTTCTCTACACCAAGAGAACTTCTCAGAGCTCATAGACTCTATCAATGCATCTGTAGTATTCTTCAAAGTGTCCACCTTTGCTAGCAACACCTTTTTGTCTTCTATCATATCCCTCACAAAGTAATACTAAACATCAACGTGTTTTGTTTTTGAATGATAAGCAGGGTTATTTTCCAAGAAAATTGCACTTTGGTTATCATAGTCTATCCTTATAGCTCCCTGTACTAACCCCATACTTGAACACAATCTCTACAACCAAACTGCTTCCTTGCTTGCATGAGTGGCTGCCATATATTCTGCCCCTATAGTTGATAATGCGACTACAAATTGTTTCTTACTCATCCAACTATCTGCACCTCCAAATAGGTTAAACACATACCCACTTGTAGATCTTCTCTGATCTAGATATCCAGTCTAATCTGCATCAATAAAGCCATGAATATCCAACACTCTATCCAATCATGGTCTTCCTTGGTAGCACAAAACATAATCACTAGTGACACGCAAATACCTGAAAACCCACTTCACTGTTGTCCAGTGCTCCTTTCCTGGTTTTGACATAAACCTGCTCAATACTCCCACTACGTGTGCAATGTCTCGTCTAGCACAAACCATTACATACATTAGGCTACTGACTGCACTTGCATATGGAACACAAGACACGTCCTCTTCCTCTTCTTGTGTTTATGGACACTGTTCAACAGATAACTTCACACCTACAGGAATAGGAACCTTCATCGGTTTACTATCCTACATATTAAACCTTTGTAGTATTGTCTCGATATACTTCCTTTGGTTTAACCAGAGCTTCCTCTTTACCCAATCTCTTTTAATTTCCATGCCCAAAATATAGTTTTCAAAATCAAGATCTTTCATGTTGAATTTAGAGGACAATTGGGTCTTAAAATCCTGGATAATTTCTTTGTAATTTCCAACCAGCAACATATCATCCACATACAAGAGCAGATAAATAACATGGTCACCAATTAATTTAAAATACACACAGTGATATGCTTTGTTTCTAGTGAAGCCAAGCCCTCGTATAAATGTATCAAATTTATGATGCCACATCCTTGGTGATTGTTTTAACCCATACAGAGACTTCTTTAACTTGCATACTATTTCTTTCTTACCCTTCACCGCAAAACTTTCAGGTTGCTTCATGTAGATCTCCTCTTCCAAATCCCCGTGAAGAAATTTTGTCTTCACATCCATTTGTTCTACCTAAAAATCAAAAGCAGCAACAACAGATAGAAGTAATCTAATAGAAGCTACCTTGGCAACAGGAGAAAAAATATCACCAAAATCAATTCCTGACACTTGGGAATAACCTTTTGCTACCAATCGAGCTTTGTATTTCTCCACCTTTCCTTCTACATTTGTCTTCTTTTTGAACACCCATTTGCTACCAATGGGTTTCCTTCCATCCGACAACTCCACCAAATCCCAAGCCTCATTTTTGTGCAAAGATGCCATTTCATCAACCATGGCCTCTTTCTAGAGTTTTCCATCCTCTGAATCTACTACTTCCTTCACAGTTCTGAGATCATCATCAGTAATAGATCAAGAAATTTTTTAATAAAAAGTAGATGGACTATACCTTTCTGGTTGCCTTCTTTCTCGAACTAATCTTCTCACACTTGGAGTTTGTGGCTCTTCATCTTCTGATTCCTCTTCTGCTATAGAGTTCGATTCTTCCTCCTTTAGCTCAAACTTTATCTTCTCAGGTTCCTTTTGTTGGACTTCATGTTTAATAACATCTTTAACCTCTCTAAACACCACATCTCGGTTGTACACAACCTTCCTTGTTACTAGGTTCCAAAGCTTATAACTCTTTAAACCATCCTCATACTCAATAAAGATGCACTTTTCATATTTACTATCCAATTTTGTTCTTTTCTCCTTTGGAACATGTACATATGTATCACATCCAAATACCTTCAAATGTGAAAGAGAGGGTTTCTTACCAGTCCATACCTCTTGTGGAGTCTTATCCTCCAACGCTAATGAAGGTGACCTATTGACCAAGTAACATGTAGTCTCCACAGCCTCTGCCCAGAATTCATGTCCTAGCCCGGCACCACTGAGCATGTTTCTTTCCCTTTCCATCAATGTCTTGTTTATTCTTTCTACAACTCCATTTTGCTCAGGTGTGTATGGAGTAGTATTCTATCGTGCTATACCACACTTCTTACAGAATTCTTCAAATTCCTTGCTGCAAAACACTCCACCATTATATGTCCTCAGCACCTTTATCTTTTTTCTATCTGGTTTTCCACCAGAGCCTTAAATTCTTTAAACCTGTCAAAGACTTCAGGTTTCTTCTTGAGGAAATATATCCATTTATTCCTTAAGAAGTCATCTATAAATGATACATAGTACACAAACTTACCCAGTGATGGAACCTTCACAGGTCCAAACACATCACTGTGCACAAGCTCTAATATTTGTTTTTCCCTCTTACCACTGGAGGGGAATCTCACCTGATTCTGCTTCCCATATACACAATCTTCACAGAAATCAAAATCCAGAGAGTTATCATTCATATATTCTACCATACCTTTACCATGAAGTATTTGAAGGCCCTTCTCTTCAACATGTCCAAGCCTTTGATGCCATAGCATGGTCTTCTCTCCAAAGACCACTAGATTTTTTGCTCCACTTTCAAGAACCACAGAACTATTGCATCCACCAACAATAGTGCTACCTTGTAGCTTGTACAGAGTTCCAATTCGAACTCCCCGCATCAATACTAGCGCTCCCTAAACCATTTTGTAGGTATCCTTCTCGAACACTGTTTTTACACCTGCATCATCCAATTTGCTTACAAAGATCAGATTTCTAGCCAATGCAGGAATATGCAGAACACCCGGAAGTGTTCTAATCCTTCCACCTTGCAACTTCAACTTTAATTTTCCATGACTAATGATTCTAGCCTTCCCATCATCCCCTAAGAAGACATCACCACCATCATATTTCTCATACTCAGAGAACCACTCTCTATGGGGTGTGAAGTGAAAGGATGCACCTGAGTCAATCAACCATGCCTCGTGATCTACATGTGTACTTGAAGAAGCCAAGTACATATCCCGACCTTCATCTGAGGTGGTTTTCACCTCGGTAGAAGGAGCATCATCAAATCCCTTTCCTTTGTCAAGAGCTTCAGATTTACAGTCCCTTTTGTAGTGCCCTTCCTTTTCTCATTTCTAGCAAACCACCTTTACAGGTTTTCCTGGAGATTTAGACCTCCCTCTAGATTATATCTCCCACTCAATGACTTATTTTTGTTTATGTTCTGGAACCGTCCTCGTACAGACAAGGCATCACCATTCCGGCTCTCCATATTTTTCCGTCTCATCTCCTCCATCAGCAAGGATGAGACTATTTCATCAAACTGCAAGGAAGTTGCATTGCTACCTATTGCGATAACCAGACTATCCCATGAATCTGGTAGAGAAAAAAACAAACTGATGCTCTTATCTTCATCTAAAACTTTAATATCAACTGATAATAACTGACTTACCATAGTATTAAATGCGTTTAGATGCTCTGTCACTGAGTCTCCATCTTTCATCCTTAGGTTATACAAATTTTTCCGTAGGAACATTTTATTCACTAGAGACTTATATTTGTACAAAGTCCCTAACTTGTCCCACAAAGCCTTAACCATAGCTTCCCCTGATATATTCAGCAATACTAAATCTAAAATCATATTGTGCTCTTTGCCTTCTGATCCAACTTCTTCCATTCTTCATCAGACACTCCCGTTGGTTTAGTACACGGATCTACCACGATCCACTAATCTTTACCCACCAACAAATCCTCTATCTTGAGTTTCCATAACTCAAAAATCTGACCATTAAATTTCTCAATCTCTATCTTTCAACTGCTCTCCATCTTCTTTCACCACTAGAATCGATCCCGCAGATCTCCCACTGAATAGGGTCTACCACAGGGCCAAGTGAAACCCCCCAGCAACAAAGGCGTCCCCTTGAAGCCAAAATAACTCTGATACCAAATGTAGGTTTTAACCCCATACAAAAATTACCTAAATACGAATTCTAACAATAGAAAATAAAGAATACGAGAGCATAACACATAAAACACATATACACAAAGATTTCCCCTGGATCCCAAAATCGAGACTACTAGTTTGATTTTTCATTATTTTCCTTTCGAAATTACAATACATATATATACATGCCGAAGCATCCAATACCATGGACCAAAAACCATCACGCCGAAAACCATGGACCGAAAAACCATCGCATCCAAAAACATGTGCGAAAACCATGCAAAAAACCATAGGTAGGTTTTTCCAACCTATATAGGGCCCAAAAAAAAGTTCCTCAGGGCGTTGCCCCAAACCTCGTGGAGGGGGCCTACTCGCCCCCCTCAAACCCCCCAGATAGAGGGGGTGACAACCCCCCTGTGACCCCCTCATTGTGTAATTGGTGCAACAAAAGGGGAGCTCCGCCCCCCCCTCTAACTCCCCGATTTACTACTTGGGCTAGTCGTGGAAAGAATATAACACAACCCAACATATGGAATAGTATGTTGCAATTGAATTCCATGCTCAGGGAAAAATTTGATGAATTTGTTGTTAACATATTCTTTGTCATTATCAGATCTTAGCTTAGGAATTTGATGTCTAGATTGTTTCTCAATAGAGGCCTTAAAGGCTAAGAACGTGTTAAACACTTCACTCTTGAGTTTTAAGAAGTATACGCAAGTGCGCCTAGAGAAATCATCAATGAAAGTTAATAAATACTTGTAGCCAAAGAATGAAACAATTGGAAGTGGACCACATAAATCACTATACACAAGCTATAAAGGGGCTGAGGCATGCCAAGAGGCACATTTTTAAAAACTATCATGATGATGTTTTCCGAGTACACTTCCAGAACAAACAACATCTCTGCAAGATACCACAGGAAGACTTGTCACCATATTTTCTTTACATTGATTTTGAAGGGAGCGATAGTTTAAGTGACAAAATTGCTCATGCCAAAGTTTACTCACTTCGTCATTATGAGCAACAAATACCGAGGGAAGAGTTGATGACCCAAAGTTGTTAAACTTATAAAACCTTGTAGAATCATTAGCAATGATAGTAGCTAAAATTTGTCTAGGATCTCTTAGGTCCTTAATTACAACATGATGAGGTGAAAATTCAACGGTTTTATCTTCACCTGAATGATTTATCTGATATTCAAATAGAAGGTTGCAGGATAAGGTAGGAAGACATAATACATCATTAAATTGACCATTGTCTAGATGAATAGTTCCAGTCCCTACAACACTAAGAGATCTATCATCACCAACATAAATATTTTTGGTGTTACAATCATTTAAAGAAGAAAACATGGCTTTGTTTTTGGCCATCTGATAAGAATCTCCAGAATCAATGAGCCACTCATGAGAATGAGAAGAAGAATATACATTTTGTGCATAACCAAACCAAGATGCTTGACAACAACATGTAGAAAGTCTTATTCCTGAAGATGAAGTTCAAGTTGAAGAGTGTTCCAAATGGATGTTACGCTTCTTATGGTTTCTTCCAAGGCTTTCATCTTCTTAAATCATTTGGATTCTAAGTGGCCATCACAATTACAAAAGTTGCAATGTTTGTAATTATTCTTGTCTTTGTTTTTATTTTCCTTATTATGTTGTTGAATTGATTTTTCATTTTGAGACTAAAATTTCTTAGGACCCTTGTTTGGTTTAGGACCATTCTTTTTAGGATGTTTCTTCTTAGGATTCTTTTAATTTGGTTATTGTTGGGCTGCTAAGGCCTTCTTAGAAGAATTTTCAGTATTAAGAAGACCAAGATGTAAGATTTTTTCTTGTTCTCTTATTAAAAAATCACAAAAGACATCAAAAGAGGGGGACTTGTAGTCTTGTCCTCAAGAAATAAAATCTTCTCTAGTAGAATGGAAGGTGAAAACAAACACATTGTAGGATTGTCCTAACTTAGTAAGAATGGAATAGATAAGGCTAATATCTTTTTTGTTAACCTCAACACCTTCTAAAAGAAGTCTAAGGGTCTTGAACTTGGACAAAAAATATTCAATGGAAGAAAAAATGTTGGGGTCCAAGTAAACAAATAATTTTCAAGTTGATGGGCTCTAATTTGATTTTTAATTCCAAAAGCTTTATTGAGTTGTTTCATTGCTTCATCAGGGGTCTCAATTTCAGCGATATGGAATCTAAGGTCCGGAGAAATAGACATCCCTATCAACCCACATGCTTGATCTTTGTCACTTTGTCATTTGGTTTGCTCATCCTCATTTTTAGGTTTATACTCTCGGCCTGAGGCTAATCTATTAAGACCTTTACTTCTAAGTAAATCCACAATGTAGGATAGCCATTGGAAGTAGTTGGTGTTGTCAAGAATAACTAGGCATGGACTTTCAATTTTAAAAGAAACTGAAGCTGTAGATGCTAAAACAAAGTGTTCCAATGGAAATATCCCAAAAAATTAGGTCATTTAAAAAAAAAATGGCTCTAAAAATGGCTTCTGGATGAAGAAATTATGGCTTTTTAAAGAAAAGTTGTTGAAAATGCCAATGAACTATGTGAAAATTGGGAAGTGAATTACAATGTTATATTTAAAAAAAATAAACAAAAAAAAAACCCCTTTCCAAACTTAATTTAATTAGTTCACTTTTTTAAAAAATTATTACTTCATGTGACCCACTTTTATAAATAAATGAAAGTCACTTTTACAATGGTACTTTAGGAACTATCCACTAAATTGTAACTTAAATAAAATATAAAGAGACTTTAGAATTTAAATAACTCACTTTTTATAATGGATGAGAACACTTTTACGTAACATAAATTTGAAACATAAGTTACATGTGCTTTTTAAAAAGGTAACTCAACAAAAAGAAAGACTTGAACCGAAGACCTATATTCTCATAAAGCAACTTTGTACCAAGTGAGCTAGTTTAAAAGGTTAGTAATCTTTGGAAAGGAGGAAGGCTTTTTTTTTCTCATTGAAGCTTTGGAGTGCGTGCTTACCTGAAAAACCTCTTTTTTTCCTACAAAACAAAGAAAAACCACACAATCCAAAATAAAAAAGCAAAACTAATCCTAAATTTACGGCTTAAAGTTATATTTGACTGAAAACTAAATATTTTTCTCAATGTTTCTGGTTTTCCGAGATTGCACTAAGGCATGGTGGAAAAGATGCATTTGCATGAGAAAAATGATTTCTTTTTGTTTTTGGTTTTCCTAGATCGCACAGAGTCATGAGACAAAGAGCATACGTAGAAATGAAAGGTATGGATCCGATAAATAAAATAAAATAATTATATAGGACTATAAACCGAAATAAACAGAGATAAAAATTATAACTACAAATAACCACTGTATACCTCCAAATCTAAAAAATGATGTATCTAGCTACCAAAAACCTTTTCGTGTGAAACAAAAGGGGTTTCTCACTAGAACAGATGCTCCTAACACAATAGAGCAGTCCTCTCAGCCTGAAAGGGGTCAGAAATAGTAGATCTAGGAAACGACAGTCGGATGTAGCTGTACCGACTTTGGATTTGGATTAGCAACAGATGCAACCCTCGAATAGCTCTGATACCATGTAGGAATTTATAGGATAAGTTCCTTATATAGAACATCAAAGGACACCACTCACAAACAGATCACAGATCAATACACTAGTATTGTTGACAAGGTTAAAACCCTCAAAGAGGGAAACAATTGATGACTTGAGCCAACGTGGACACCTAGGCAATTTATTAATGTAAAATAAATAAAATTTACATAAGCTTCTTTCATGAATGATCACCTAACAAATGACCCTCCATGCTCTTTAAATAGAGATCATGCACCAATCGAATGTTAAGCCATAGATCAAGTGTCGGTAATACGAAGGAGAGAATGAACCGTTGGAACACTTCATGTCTAGAACATATCATGACCATCAGATGATAAGTTACAAAAGCTACATACTAAATAAACACACTTTACCTAAATATACACAAGCCCAAATTATACTTAATTATTTCCTATGTGATGGAATATCCTAACACTCGTGAGATGATTCCTCCACTTTTTCCACTACGAATGCATTGATATGGATGAAAAACAATATAATGATCCAATTCGGATCAAACTAGAAGAAAAAATAATAAAGGCTATCCATCTAGAAAAAACAAACCCCATCCAAGCTCAAACAAGACAAAGGAAAAGATAGGGAAAAGTCATTTCAAAGGGATGTAAGAGAACCTGGGGGTTACGCAGCCATAGATGTCGATCCATGATAGGACTAAGACAGTATCCCATTCCCAACTGCAAATCAAGAACAAACATTTTAGAGAAAGGAACCACTAAGGAAGACAACCCACCACCATATGAAGGGGGAGATCATATGCCACCAAAGAAAATATTTCTTTTGGATCCATATTTGGCATCCCCAAATTAGGCAGACCCTCCATACTTTTACGTAGACCCATCATGACCACTTCCTTAGCCTTCTCTCCTCCACCCACAGCTATATTTGAAACAAACTTCAATTTTTTCTTTGCCCCACTTGTGTGGTACCTCATTTGAATGGGAGGTTTCAAAAACGAATTGTGTGACCATATTTGTGGAAATTCTTAAACTTGAATGGAGTACCCTCCTAATCCAACATCTGTAATTGTTCCATCCCTCTACCAATATTTATAGTCTCATATAGACTTTTTCGTAAATCCAAATGTTACATAATGGGATCTATAGATATATCCTTTGTTTCCCAAAAGGAATAGTTTTCCTTAATATAATCCCCCAGAATGTTCCCAAGGGCCATGAAACTTTTGTCATTCCACATGTTGGAGGGAAGAGTAGGAAATTTGACCCAAATGGGAACCATGTCAAGATGCTCCCTACTCACATCAAAAGGAGGATTCCAAAACTTCAAAGAAATAGGATTTGAATCTATGGTGAATACCGAACGAGTAATACATTTTCATCCTCATGAGAACAAAAATTTATTTAGATCCATCATTTTTCTAGAAAAATAATCTCAAGAGGGGATTGCAACACCACTGGAGTAATATTGACACAAATCCATTCATGTAAAGTTCCTATGTATAATTTATGACCCCTAGCTCGATCAACCAAAGCCATGTCAGCCAATATTCCTTCTTTTTCCATTTGAACATCTAACCCCAGGCTAAGATGATAAGGAGAAAATTCTTTCTCACACTTGAGGACCCTATCCTTCTTTGGATTTGATTATGAGTCAAACAACACTTTTACTGGAGAGAGTGAACCCTCCTCTTTCCCAATCTCATTCACTAGATTATCTCCCACTTATTGGACCTCCGAAGTAATGCCATAAACACAATCTACTTGGAATTGCTTGAATAGGCTACTAGAGGCAGATAAGAAAACCTCTAAAATCCATTGCACTTCATAAATCAACCCTACAAAAAAAAACTAGCACTAGCAATAGAGAAGTGAAAGAAACCCTCACCCAAAGAAAAAGTCAAATGAGGAACAAAACCATTCTACTATAAGTGTTCGAATTCCATCTCAGAAACCAGAGGTGAAAAACCCCCACGAGATGGGGAGAGCCATGAAGATTCACATAATGACCCTACAAACCCAAAAATATCACTAACAATAGGAAGACGGGGACAAAATAGAGAGCTCAAGGAAGCATAACTTAGCTGTGGCCAAAAATGATCCAGGTCGATCTCTAAAAAGTGCCTATGGCATGGTAAAAAGGCTCAAAGACTCAAAGTGGTAGAATATGGATAAAATTAGCATCAGATGGAAGTGCTTGTTATCTTGATTCAAACGATGTGAGCGACACTCGAATCTGAGCTCATATGGAGAAGTTAGAGCAAGTCAAAGTTCAAGTTTGACTTGGATAGGTGGTAGGATAAGGTGACATGGAAGAATTCTTCAACGAAAGGGGAAGCACCAAGTCATAGGGCATCATTGGTCCCGTATTTCACAATCGTAGATCGGAAGAGGTCAATGGTAAAGAATTGAACCTGGTAGAGTCAGGCTACAATGCGATAATCAACCCCGACAGGTGCAATGTGATGATTGGCCCCAATAGATGTCAAGTTGCGATGTGATGATTGCACATCTCAAAGGGACGATGTTTCAAAGAATCGGCCCCCAGTAGGGTTAAGGTTGTGATTATGATATCGCAATCACGTGTCGCACATCACACGCTCATAAATAAAAAGACCGCTAGTTCCGTCGATTGCGATACATCGATGTTCCCGAATACGATATGGTATAGGGTGTGGTTTTGAATACTCGTTGGGTCCACTTGTTTGTAGATTGCATATTGCATAGTGTAGGGGCTCATATGAGGAATCAACTCTCAATCCAGTCGATTGTGATTTGCAATGGGTTATCGACGTTGATAAACTATGGTCGCTGATGATAAAGCCATCGGTTCAGGAAAATGCCAATTCATCCACCTTTATCACCTTTTGCTCATTGCTTGATGTAAAGGCACAGATCTGTCCGCTGATTAAAACATCAATTCTTTGTGCTAAAGATGCCAAGTTAAGGTAATGTGCAGTTAAGAGGTTATGAAGGTTTTCTATGTTTAAATAGTTCATTACCCGCATACTATTCCAAGCCCAAGATCCTTGGTCTAGGAACCGTCGCCTGCTAAACTTTTCATTTGTTAAGAACTTCCCGGGGATTGAGGAGTTAGCCACTTGATTATATAATGGACTATCTGCATTGCAAAAAATGGAGACTGGCATGATAGTTCATAACGCAGTGTGTACATCAGTAACCTAACCTAGCAGCAGGTAGGACCTCGCTTTGAGTAGAAGGGAGGTTCTGAGAGGGTGTAGAAAGGTTGATTATTCGAATTAGGTATTTGGATAGGAGATTCTGCACATTTTTTCATGAGGATTTCAATGGTACTATCTATTTCTAACGCTAGCCTCTCCATTCTTCATCCATCTTCTAGCTTGGAGGTATAAGGATTGTAAAGGAATTTTTCTTGTAATTTTATCTCTTTTTATGCCACTTAATGAATGAAGGCCTCCCTAATATTGATTAGGGCCCAGAGATGTAGTCCAAATTGGAAAAACTCTGTAATGAATATTTGTTTCGTGTTTTCATGCTTACCTTCTTTTTTCCACATTATTTTATGTGATTTTAAGTTCCATGAGCTTTGTTTCATGTAATTATGATCCATCTATACATAAAAGATCTTGGATCAATTTTGGTATTAGAGCCAGGTCTTTGTCGATGTGAATTGCATGAGTATATGATAACCTAGAATAAGTTGCAAAAAGGTGAAGGAATGCTTAATTCCTTTGATCCCAAAGCAGGACATGCATAATGAAGAAGAAACATGGCAAATGAAGAAGCTCATTGGGAAGAAGAACAAAATTTCTGTAAGGTATTATACAATATGGCGGAGAAAGTGGACAAGTTGTTTTCATAGTATGAGAAGGCACTTAGGCATGAGAAGAAAGATGTTGATGAAAATGGATTAGAAAATCATGAAGGTGGTGGAGAAGAGCCTCCTCCCTCTCCTTCTCCAAGTGATAATTCTCATCACTCTAATCACGATTCCAGACATACCTCTAAGAAACATTTCCTTAAACTAGATGTCAAATTTGACTTGCCTATGTATGCTCGAGAATGTAATGCAGAAAATCTCAACAATTGAATTAGGCAGATTGAGGTCTACTACCAGATTCAAAAAATTGAAGAAGAAGAGGCAAATATCCAATTGGCATCCATTTAATTGAGTGTCACTGCTCTCATTTGCTGGGAGAGTAGATTGCAAGGCAACAAAAATGTGGGTAACCTTCTTTCCTCATGGTCAAATTTTGTTTCTGCATTGAAGAATCAATTTTACCCGTTTGGATATAAAAAAAGCATTAATGGAATGGAAACACCTAAGGCAAAGAAAGGGCCAAAATGTGCAAAACTTCATCAAAGAATTTAGGAAACAAGCATTGAATTTGAGCATTCTGTTAGATTCACTAGAGATTGTAACTAAGTATATCGGTTCCTTACATAGTTACATAAGGCATTCATTATTATTGATTGAGCCTGCTACTATCGATGAGGCCAATGTGAAGGCCATGCATCTTGAAAGTAGTGGGACGCATGAATAAAATGACCACCCAAAAAGAGTTGCAACAACCAAGAGAAGAGGGAAAAATCCCTCTTGTACACATTATGAGAAAGAGGGACACAACGAAGAGAACTACTGGAAACTGCACCCTGAGCTGAGACCTTAGAGCAATGACAGAAAGGAAAGGAAAAAGACAACTGCCACCATGCAACAAGATCATGAGTCTGAATTAGAGGAAGATGAGAAGGTCACAACTGCGAGATTTACACAAGGTAGATCAATTGACCTGGGGTCAGATTCCAGTGACAAAAGGAAGATTGTAGCTCTTGCGATCATAGCAGATGGACCTTTCGATTTGGGTTCCAATTTGGGCGATGAAACAAAAGTATCAATAGATATTGTATCAAAGATGAAAAGGACACCTAATGTAGCATGGCTCTAGGAACTTGAGGAGATCCACCAAAGCATTCAAGTAGAGAATATTGAGCTAAGGAGACTACTACAGGAATCATAAAAGGAGAAACAAAGGTTGATACGCCAGTTGCAAGCCAAGGACGAAGACTTGGAAAAGCTACAAGGTAACCACCTTGAGGTAAAAAGTGATTCTTCGATTTCATGTACCTTTCTTGATGATGATTTTGTTGTTTTTTAAAAACATACTACAGGTATCGGATCCAAACTATTGAAGAAAAATGGGCCTGAGGGGAAGGACCTCGGCATTAATGGCTAGGGCATCATAAACCCCATCAAAGTGGAGGAATTGCCTCGTCATGCAAAACTCAGGTATGTCAGGAAGGAAGTTTGGGAATACTCCAAAACAGCTAGCAACCCACCAATGACAGATGATGAGGGCACCTGATCGCATTCCAGTAACTGTGAGGGATCCATGAACATTTATTAGAGGCACATCAAAGGAAAGTGCCCCAAGACAACCTAGAAAGTTTGGAGGAGAAAGAAGCATTGTAGTCACTACAACGAGGTGGGACACCAGGGAGCCACGTGTCATATGATCCATGCCGAGAAAGCATCGATAAACAAGCCAAAGCTGGAACAATTCTCAACAAACAAATCCACCACATTCATGGTGGTCTTCTTTTTTAAGTAAAATATGGTTTTTTTAGATATAGGAGCATATTATGGCCATGTTTCTAAATCATGTGTTTCAAGTAAATGTAAAAATGATGATGTGTTTTCCATCGCTTTAAAATGAAACGATGATGTTTGTGGCCTTTTCTTATGAGTATTTGAGGTATTGGTTTTTATTATGTAATCCTTGACCAAAGAGTGTGTGCTATACACTCTTGGTAAGTGAGGGGTTGTTTGAGTCATGTACGGCTTGTATATGATTGCAAAGGATGTACTAGCTTTGTGTGCAGGTGGTTTAAAGTGTGGTTTGGCGAGGACATATGTAGTGTGCTGGACGTGTTAATGCTTTCGGTGGAGTACATTCATGTGGGCTTCAAAGGAATGCATCTGAGTAAAGCTAGGTGGATGGAGAAGGAAGAAGTGAGGGAGAAATTTCCTCACTTGCTAATTGATTGAAAAGGATTTTAGAAATCCAAAGTCTCTTAGTGGGGAGGATCAATCCAGGTGGATCTCTAAAAAGTGCCAATGGCATGGTAAAAAGGATCAAAGACTCAAAATGGAAGAATCTAGATAAACATATCATCGGATCAAAGTGCTTGTCATCCTGATTCCAATGATGTGAATGAAACTCGAATCTGAGCTCATATGAAGAAGTTAGAGCAAGTGGAAGTTCAGGTTTGACTTGGAGAGGTGGCAGGAGAAGGTGACGTTGCATAATTATTTGGCGAATGGGAAGGCACTAAGTGGCAGACTGCCATTGATCACGCATTTCGCAATCACAGATCCGAAGAGGTCGGTGGTAAAGAATCAGCCCCGGCAGTGTCATGTTGTGATGAGATAATCAACCCCGACAGGTACATTGCGAGGATTGGCCTTGGCAGATGTGAGGTTGTGATGCAATGATCGCACATTGCAAAGGGACACTCTTTTACAAAATTGGGCCCTGTCAGGGTCAGGGTTGCGATTACAATAGCACAATCGTATGTCGCACAATGCATGTTCATAAACATAAAGACCCGTCGATTATGATATGCCGATGTTCCTGGATGTGATATGGTATAGGGTGTTGTTTTGAATACTCGTCGGGCTTGCTGGTTCACACATTGCATATCGCACAGCGCATCGGATTGTATAAGGAATCACCCTTGGCTCCAACCGATTGCGACTTGTGATGGGTTATCGACGCCAATAGACTATGGTCACCGATGATAAAAATGTCAGTTCAATAACACGTTGATTCATCCACCTTTATCATCTTTTACTATCGCTTGGTGTAAAGGCACAAGTCTATCCGTCGATTACAACATTGATTCTCTGTGCTAAAGCCATCGGGTTAAGGTAATGTGTGGTTAAGAGGTTATGAAGGTTTTCTATGTTTAAGCAGGTCATTACTCGCATACTATTACAGGCCCGAGATCCTTGGTGTAGGAACCGCCACCTGCTAAACTTGTCATTTGTTAAGAACTGCCCTGGGATTGATGAGTTAGCCATTTGATTACATAATGGACTATCCACATCAGAAAAAAGGGAGACTATCACAATAGTTCAGAACACAGTGTGTACAACAGTAACCTAACCTGGTAGCAGGCCAGGACCTCGCCTTGAGTAGCAAGGAGGTTCTGAGAGGGTACAAAAAGCTCGATTATCCAAATTAGGTGTTCGGATAGGCGATTCTGCTTGATTTTTTGCCAAGATTTCTATGGTACTACCTATTTCTGAAGTTAGGCTTTCCATTCATCATCCATACTCCATCTTGGAGGTATAAGGATTGTAAAGGAATGTTGCTTGTACTATTATCTCTTTTTATGCCACTTAATGAATGAAGGCCTTCCCACTATTGAGCAGGGCTCGGAGACGTAGTCTAAATTGGACGAACTTCGCAATCTAATCTTTGTGTCATGGTTTCATGCTTACCTTGCTATTTCCACATTTTTGTTATGTTCTTTTAAGTTCCATGGTTAATAAGCTATGTTTCTTGTAATTTTGATGCATCTAGAAGTAAAAGATCTTAGATCAAAACACCACTTGATACCATGCCCAAAGAGAATTGTGTCACCTGAACACCTCTTTTCGGTTCACTCAAACAACCTCCCAAGCACCTAGATGACCAGAATCCAATAACCCTATTCCTTTGAAATTCATGATCAAAAACGAGAATACCCCCTTGACCAAGGAAAAATTCATTGTCCGGCAAAACGGAATTATCGTCATGCCAGAAAAATATGTTTCCTAGGCAGACTACTTGCAAACACCAACAAGACTCTGATCCCAACATCATTCAACCTCTAAGATTGAACCCTAACTACATACTAGTAACGGCCATCAAACATCCTCTAGCCATAATATTATATACTAATATGCTAAGGTATTACTTGCTGAGTCCTTTATTTTTTAGACTAATATATTCATGCTTATCAAGATTTACACTAATTATTTAATGACCTCTAAATCAATAAATCTTTAAAAATCGATTTCTCCCATCTATTATAAAAATTCAATCAAATTTATGAGAATGCATTTTCTTGGATTTTTAAGAATGTGTGTAGTGCCCAATTTTATTTTATTAATATGACACATATCATGGCACATTTACTTATAGTTTGAGGGAATTAATTAATTTATTGTTTTTGTTTGTAAAGTGGTCTAAGTTCTCCAGAGATTACACCATGCTTGACCTATGGATTGAGAAACCATGACCTAGGGGCATCTAAGCCATCAAAATCGCCCAAGGATCCCACTCGGCCTAGGCCACACCAACCCTTAACATGGCTAGATTTTTGCCCACGGAGTTTCGAACCAGTGACCTTCATATAATGAAGTGACTTAAGAGTACACCCCATCACCGTCTATTCTACACCCCGTGTGTGAGAGGAATAATTTATTGATGACTCATATTTATATTATTTTTTGATGATAATACTTGATATTTATGATATGGATGATCATAGTAGATATTGATTGATGGTTTATTATTTATGTGCTATTAAGATAACATATTAATACAAAATAGAATATTATGTATTAAATGGATAAAATGAATATTCGTAATGTTATTCTATTGATGAATTAAATGATATTTGGACATATATAATCATGATTATTATTAATAGTAGTATAAGTGTGACATGAAATATATGAGTGTATCGATGCAAAGATGGTGACAAATGTTAGATTCTAGTTTGAGTTAAAGACATTAATTATTTATATGAATATATGCACTTTTATTTTATTCACATGATTAAGTGTAATAATGAATTGAATTAGTGAATGCAAACACAGAGATTATGCTTGTTAATTGACCCACACATAGATGATAGGGTTGTATGAAGGTTTATTGAATAATTAGAAGAGATGAAACAATTCCCACGTTCCCTTCTAGTAAACTCTAATTGTGCCCTAGGTTGAAAATTTATAATACTTTTACATTGAAATTGCACAATACAATCATAATACACCACAAATTTAGTCATTTATGAGAATTAGCTAAAGGATGAATAATAAAATGAAAACCTTGTTCTTTAGTAATCACTAGTTCCTCCATAAGGTAAACATTGAGAGTTAAATAGTGTCTTTATTATAACATCATTTATTCTTTTACATAATCAAAATACATGAAGGGAAAATGCTCAGAGCACCTTTAAAATTATATAAAATAATTCATAAATAACATTATAT
The DNA here is from genome assembly GCA_000404065.3 of Pinus taeda. Taxonomy (NCBI): domain Eukaryota; kingdom Viridiplantae; phylum Streptophyta; class Pinopsida; order Pinales; family Pinaceae; genus Pinus; species Pinus taeda. Next base: position 152,464 of record APFE030902004.1, on the reverse strand, counting down.
GCTTGGAACCCTTGATGCCACACGATAAAAATATATTAAAATAAAATTGACATTAATCCTAAAACTAATTATATATAATTCACTATTTTAGAGGAAATTTAGATCAATGTTAAAAGAACTGACTTAAAAAATTACATAAATTATTTTATTTATAATTAAAAACTTGTAAAATATTTGTAAAATATTTTTTGGGGGAGAAGCAAATATGATTGGATCTAAATAGGTAAATAAGGTTGGCATATAATAGTTAAATAATTATTAAATAGGAAAAAAATGATTTCAAAGATAACATAATCACAACTTTTTTTATACGATACTATTTAACTCATTTTAAAATCAAAGAGAGAAAGAATAGTGATTTTTTTCTACAACTTATAGTAAATTAGACTTAAAAAAATTCAAAAGATATAACAAACTACAAATCCTAAAATTAAGAAACATATACGAAGGTGAATAAAATGTATATTTAATTTTTAAATTGATAATTACTTAGGCACATGTGTATTAATAAAATTAGGAAACAAATATGAAGGTGAATACAATGTATATTTAATTTTTAAACACATAGTAATTTAGAGACATAGGATGAATAATTAAGATTTTGGTAAACTCATAGTAATTTAGAGACATATGGTGAATAATTAAGACTTTGGTAATTAGTACATCGTAAATGTTTTTTATTTTTGTTTTTGAAAAACCCGGTTAGTATTGATCAAAAGTATTATTAAAGAAAGGAAGAGGATAAGAAAAATATTTTATCATATACCACATTACATTTTTAGATGAATGCTCTAACGAAAGTGGAATTATTGTTAAAAAAAAGGAGTTGTCTTTAGTGCGATTTTTTGGATTTTCCTTTGCTGGAATCCGGCGAAACAATTTGAGGTGAAATTTTGATTTGTGTTATTTAAACTGGTTTTTTGATTGTATATATGGATTCAGCACCCTCAAAAACCCCTAAGGCACTTCGATTGTGCAGGGATTACCATCAAGCTTGCGATTTCAATAAATTCCTACCAGATTTTAGAAAAATTAGACTAGAAAATGCCACCAGAAAGGCTTCCAAAAAGTCACACTAAAGGCAACTCATTAAAAAAATAGTGATTCTTGTTAAATTATTGAGGATTTGATAATTGTAGACTATGATGAAGTAACTTTTAAAGTGTCTAAACTTGAATCCATAAATTTGTAGATTTACAATATTTTTCATACGACCCCATTTCGTGAGTGCTGGATTTTGTTAAATTATTGAGAATTTGGTCACTGTAGATTTTGATGAAATGAAAACTTCTCAAGTTGTAGGCTTCAATCCAGAAATTGATAGATTTACAATACCTTTCATACTACCCCCTCTTGAGAGTATGAGGGGAAGAAAAAGTAGGAAGATTAATCGGTGACTCTCCAACATTCTAAAAAGTTTACAAAAGACTAACAATTGCAAGTTTCGCAATTTTCTCTTTCAATGAATGATAAAACTAGTAATTAGTTATTCAATATTTCAATTATATTTAGAGCATTTAAAAATCTTTCCAACTATTACATAGTAAAGTCATTCAATGTTTTGAATCATTTTCATTTTATTGATTTTTGTAAAGGAGGTTCTACAAGCAAAGTATTTGTATTTACCAAATATTGTTTAGGACTTTCATTTGGTTAAACTCTACATTAATGTAGGGATCTGAGAATAATTTATTATTGATGAATGTATACATATTTTATTCTGACACCAATCATGAGTTACAGTTATATCAAGAATGGGTGGAGTAACTGTATTATTGTTTTGTTGTTGTGATCCTCGTTTGACTCCATTGAAATTTTGTTCATTATGAAAATATGTGGTTGGTCCATCATAATAGAAACTAGCAGGTTGTTGGATCATAAGCCTAGTGTGAGATCATGCTATACATTTAGTAATTTCAACCCAAATTAGGATAAAAGATCCCATTAAAGTACCTATAGATCATAACCCTAGCTTGAGGTAATATTATACATTTAGTAATTTCTCCCTTAATTAGGATGAAACATCCCATTAAAGCAGCTACCCAATGCATAATGTATGTACATTTGGTACTGTTATAGCCAAATGTCAATACATGCAGGTTGCTACTATAGGATCCATGAAACATGTCAACCAGGGCCATTGGCACTCTAGTTAATATCGAACCCCTCTTCTGCAAAACCATTTGCATCGTAATGAAAAATTGTATTGTAAGTGGTTTGGAAATATCTTTTTTTGTAACAACTCCACAATGTTGTAGACAGAAACCACCATCCCAATCACTGGAATGAAGAAAGTTCCCTTGACAACTTCACAAGTTGTAGACATTGAACACTATGGTTTATGTTGTCATGCTTCTTGATGATGCTTATCATGTCTTGCTTTATACTTGCCTTGGATTTTCTCAAGCTATTCTTGAACCTTGTGGTGCACTAATTGGATTTATTCAATGAACTTTTTTGCTTTGTCTATGTCACTATGACCTTCAATAGCAACATCTTTGCCAAAAATAAAATCCAAAGGAGATTCAGGGAAGTATCCCATGCATGCCTCAAATGGCGAAGTTTGAGTGGAAGAGTGCTTGGCTCGATTGTAAGCATGTTGAATATAGTGAAAATGTTCATCCCACAACTTAGGATGCTTGCTGCAATACCCACGAAGATGATGTATCACTTCAGTTCACCACTTTTGTTTGACCATTTGTTTGTGGATGAAAAGTTGTACTCTTTTTCAATTTGGTGTCCATGAATCCCCACAAGCTTGACCAAAAATTCCCAACAAAGTGAGAATCTTGATCACTAACAATGGATGTGGGAAATCCAAAATGCACCCAAACATTCTGAAAGAGTAACTGAGCAGTTTGTTCAGTTGTAACTTGCTTTTTGCATCGCAACAAAATACATATTTTGTTGAACCTATCCACAACTACATACAAATAATCATGACCTCTTTTTGACAATGGAAGACCTCCTACAAAATCCATAGAAACACCCTCCTACAGTCATGAAGGAACTAGAAGTGGTGTGTGTAATCCTAATTTCCTATTACTAGGCTTACTGATTGCACATAATGAACATCCTTCAATAAAATGAGACACATTTTCAAGCATACAATGCTAATAAAAATACCTCTGTAGATGTTCCGCCATATTGCTTACACTGAAATGACCAACAATAAGAGAATTATGTGCCTCTCCTATGATGTTAACTCTTTCTCCCTGTGGAATACAAAGCATGCTAAGATGGTACAACAAGTTATCATGCAAATGATAATCCAATTCCTCTACTTGGTTACCTTTACTCAAGCTTGCATAAACATATTGAAAGTCATTATCTAATGCATATTGCTCAATATAAATTTCATGTAAAATAGAATTATGCTTGAGTAAAGTAGCTTCACTAACAATAGGCTGAGAAAGCATATCAACAACTTTATTGTAGATACCTTTCTTATACGCGATTACCAAGTGGAATTGTTGAAGAAGACCCATCCACCAGAAGTGTCATGATTGCTACAACTTTGATTGAGATTACAAGTATTGCAATGCTTGATGATCAGTGTGAATGACAGTTTCCTTACCCATCAAGTAGTGCTTCCATTTTTTCACACTTTGCACCAATGCATACATTTCCTTGTCATATGTAGGATAGTTAATCACTACACCATTAAACATTTATGAATGAAAATAGATAGGATTACCATGTTGCATGAGGACTGCACCCATAGCATAATCACTAGCATCATTATGAATCTCAAATGATTGTCTCAAGTCTGGAAGTGTGAGTACTGGAGTTGTACTGATATTTTCCTTCAACGCATCAAAGGCCTTTTGATGTTTGCCTCCTCACTGAAAAAACTTTCTCATGCTTGTCAACGCATGTAAAGGAGCTGTTATAAGAGAAAAATTAGCAATTAACTTCCTCCAATATTAGGCTGCTCCCAAAAAAATCTTACCTGCGTAACTATCTTGGACCTTGGCCAATTCACAATTGTTTCAACCTTGGAGGGATCTATTTCCAATTCACCTCCTCCAACAATATGACCCAAGTAAACAAAAGAAGTTTTTCCAAACTAACACTTTGACATATTAATATACAACCATTATTTTTTTAAGACATCAAGCATTTTTCTTACATGCATGACATGTTCATTATGTGATTTACTAAAAAATAATATGTCATCTAAGTACACTATGACAAACTCATCAAGAAATGGCCTCAACACATGAATGTAGTGGGAGCATTACATAAATCAAATGGCATAACTAGACATTCAAACAAACCTTGTTTTGTTTTGAATGTTGTCTTCCAAATGTCTCCTTCGGCTATTCTAATTTGATGGTAGCTGCTTCTTAAGTCCAGCTTAGCAAAATACTTTTCATATTTCAATTGATCAAGTAAATCATCTATTCTAGGTAGTGGGTAACGATTCTTTACTATAATTTTGTTCGGTGCACGAAATTCCACATGCATGCGCCATGTTCCATCATTCTTTGGTACCAAGAAAATAGGTGAATCACGCGGCAAGGAAGATGGTCTGATGATCCCTTTGTTCAACAACTCTTTAATTTGCTTCTTAATTTCTTCTCTTTCCATCATTGACATCATGTACATGCCAATGTTAGGAAGAGGACAATCTTGTTACAACTATATCTCATGTTGGATTCCTCTCTTGGGAGGTAATCCCTTCGGTTCTTGAAACATCTCATCATATTGGTTAACTAAGTCAACCAATTCAGATTTCAAATTTGAATCACAACCTTTAAAAGCTTCATTATCAACAACATCCTTGGGTTTGATCATTAGAAGAACAAAATTCTTGGTTCGAATTCACTAGTATTTTCATCTACCCTACATTTACAAGTGAAAGATTTATTTTCTTTCTATGAGCCCTCACAATATATTCTACTCCACCTTTGAATAAATGATATATTTTTTCATGTCTATGGAATATAGTTTTTCTGTCATAAAGGCATGGGCTGCCCAAAACTATGCCACAGATATCTAACGACACAACGTCAAGCTCCACTTCATCTATGAAATTTGCAGTAATGGTGAATTTCAGTTTACACTTTCTAGTAACCTACAATTGTGCATTGTCACACACCCATCCAAGTGGATATGGTTTATGATGTGTAACAGTTTCCAAGTTTAAACTTTTGATAATGTTTTTAGAGATAAGATTGGCTTGAGAGCCGCTGTTGAAAAGCATATCAATCTTTTTGTGTTTCATATCACCCTTATGTGAAAAATTTTTGTTCTCATCTTTTCGTTTGGAGTTTCATCTTGTGAGTTTGAAGAGCTAGTGCTAGCAATGGATTCTTTTCCTTTTAATCCCATGGTTGGGATTTTAGTTTCATCACCTGAATCGGATCTCAAATCTTGTTGAGTGGTTTAAGTTTCTTTTTGTTTTCCCTTGTTGTTGTTTTTCATTGGTCTCATTTCAAGATGAAGCTTCCAACGATGAGCTTCATCATGACCCTCTCTAGAATAATGTTTTAATGTAATTTTCTCTCCTTATTTTTTGATAGACACATTTTTCTTTTCCTTTCCTTTACTCTTAAATGGATTTTTACTACCTTCTTCTGGGGTGTTTTTTCCTCTTGCCTCAAGATGAGTGGCTTGCACACACACATCATCTAGATTATCGGGATTAAACATTAAGATAGTATGCCTAAGGTAACTGTGTAAACCTCCTATGCACTTTAGCAATGTGTCGTGTAATTGAAAATCTACACCTAACATCAAAGACCTTTTTTCTTAATTCTTGGGTGTAATCTTGCACATTTTGACCTTTAAGTTGTCTAAAGTTCTGCCAATTCATGATGGCTTTCTACATATAAGCTAGAGGGTAGAATTATCTTTTGATTGCAGCAAGGAAAACAATCTAATAAATTTATATCTTACCATGTTTTTTAATCTCCTCTTGGGTCTTTGATTCCCACCATACTAGTGCTACACTCTCCATTCTCAAGGAAGCTAACTGAATATTTATGTCATCCTCTTGAAGGTTTTGAATCCTACAATAGACCTCCAACTGATGAATCCATTTATTAATCTTCTCTACATTCACTTCACCATTATACATGGGCAGCTCAAATTTAACATCAAGTTTTAAAAAAGGTGATTTACCAGTTCCTTTTAAAGTATTATAATGAGTATGAGTAAGGGTTGTGTTATTGGAAGAGGGTGAAGATTCTTGTGAAGAAGAAGATGAAGAAGATGGTGGAGAGGGTGGAGGTTTGTCTCCATTTCCATTACCTCCTCCCGAAGAGCCTTCTCCTTTAGGAGGTTTTGAAATTTCCCCTTGTAGCTTGGTATTCCTCTCTTCATAGAGGACCTTCACCATCTCTGTCATATCAAAGAAAGCCTTTTTTGAAGGTCTTCTCATCTTCTGTCATTTTTGTAGGTTCTTCGTCACGAGACATGATCCCTGGGGTCACAATTGCAACTTGAGGCTGAAATGGTGTTGGAGCTTGTGGCAACCTTTCTTTCCTTCCCCTTGACCTAACTTTAGGGCTTCCAACCAGCTTTCCTTCACCTCATTTGAGTTTTAACCTTATAAGCATGACATAAAATTGCAAACAGTTAAATCCTTCTTTTACAAAGCAAAACTAGTGATTTGATACCAAAATGATCTGATTTAGAATATTAGATTGTTGTGCTAAGATCCTCCTAAGATTACAAGCAAAATTATTTCATTGTGCTAAAGGATTCATGAATTTTTTCAAGTGAAAAATGAGTTTTTACATTAATTTTATGAGAAATTAAACATAAATAAGAGATTGAACAACATCATAAACATGTACAGAACATCATCAAAAACACATTACAACAAGCACATGATAACAGAGCTCACCCCTCCTGGGCTATGTCTCCTTGGTGCAGCTTCCAATGGCTTGGGCCTCTCTATTATGCTAAAAAATGTAAAAATATGGGTTAACAATGTTCAAATTCTTCTGAAACCTACTCCAATGAGTCCAGAATGTTCAAAAATGGGCATCTAGCCTCCTTTTGCATCCAATTTGGTGGAAAAATGAAGAAGTTGTGCCCTCTCCTAGTTTTCCCACTATTCGGTCCACAAATTTCTCCAAATCCGGCATGATCCTACAAATTAGATCCAAATACGCACTAACTGGGGGAAAATTTCACCACGTAGCGAGCCATAATCTGTCGGCCGACTAGTCCATCGCAAATCATAATTGACAGAAAAATGGTGGTCTTATTGTCTATGATTTTGGTGGGGTGATGTGCAATTGCGATATGGCGAACCCAATGGAAATATTAACCACAACCAATAAACATATCGCATTCTAGATCCTTTCACAAATCGCAATCGGCGAGTACCGATGACCCATATATGTGGGACTCTGCTTTTCTGCAAAGTGGGATTGTGATCTTTGATCCATCACATTGCAACTTTAGGCCGAATCATTGCATTGCAAATCTGGGCCGATCCATCAACATGAGTACGTTTGTCTTTTGTGAAGTTGGATTTTTGTTTATCGCATCACAACCCTGATGTGCTTGGGGCTGATTCTTTAACATGACTTGCTTGCGATATGCAATTTGTGAAATGTGGGGGCCAATGGTAACCTACCACTTGGCACTTCCCCATTCACTGAAGGGCCTTTCCACATCATCTTTTATTGCCACGTGTCCAAGTCAAACCTGAACTTTGACTTGCTCTAACTTCTTCATACGAGCTCGGATTCGAGTGTCATTCACACTTTTGGAATCAAAATGACGAGCTCTTTGATCTTAAACTAAGTTTATCAAGATTCTGACACTTTGATTTTTGAGCCTAAATTTTGAGCACTTGATCACTACTATAGGAGCCATGAAAAATGTCAACCAGGTTCATTGGCACTCTTGTTAATCCTGAACCCCTCTTCTGCAAAACCATCTGCATTGTAATGCAAAATTGTATTGTAAGTGGGTTGGAAATATCTTTTTATGTAACAACTCCACAATGTTGCAGACAAAAACCACCATCCCAATCATTGGAACGAAGAAAGTTCCCTTGAAAACTTCATAATATTGTAAACACTGGCCACTATATATCCAATCATTTAAAAGGAGAAAGTGAACAGTAAAATCTTATTAGTCTCTTGTATATTTTGAGAATATTTCATAAATTGATAAAGGTGAGAGAAATCACTTGTTTAACTTTACTTTTTAATTTCCAAAATATTTCTAAAATATAAAATAACATAAAATGGTAATTTCAAATGCAACCATATCCATATTGAATGTCATGTATCTCCAGATTTCAAATAATTTGTATCTATAGTTCTATTTGAAACGTCCTAGGTGTGATTACTTGCCATATGGTTATCCCCAATGTTTCTCACCCTCAGGTTGTCAACCTTTGCTAACTTTTGTTTTTCCTCTTCATATTTTTTCATCCATCAATTCTAAAGAATGCAGGCTCATTCTGGATTTGGGGGTTTTGGGGAAAAGGGAAATTTATTCCTTATTTTCATCTTCTTATGTTTCAATCCTTTCTAGCATCAGAATGTCTTATAACGATGGAATTTTTTCATTTTTCCCATTCTCTCAGGAGGATTTACAATAGGATTTTTTTAGGTTTTGGTTCACAAATTTCTCCATCATCCATTTAATTCAAAACTTCATATTTTTTTCTCTCAATTTCTGAGCATTTATTCTTTTTTGAGGATGATCTATCAACCAAAGTCACCATTCTATTTGGAAAATAGGGATCCTTAGGGTTTGATCCATTGATTTAAAGTAGTTTTAGCTATAATTTTTCAATGTATGCCCTTTTTGCATGTTGGTCGCTACCACTATTCTCCTTTTTCATTATTTTTCAGGGTTTCTTTCACCTTTTAGCATTTTTGAGTAAAATTCCCCACACTTAAGACAAATTTTACATTTAAATGGAATTTGGTCATAATCCACCTCCTAAGAATGAATCCAATTATCTAGCTGGAGATTGATTGCTCTCAGCATACCCTTATCTAGATCTACTTCCACACATATTCTGGCACATGGTTGTATTCATTCTCATGGCTTAGCTTGATCAATGTAGTGACCTACTTTTTTACCAAAGGATTTGAAAGTTTCTTCGTTCCAACAACAAAGGGGAAAATAAGGCAATTTCACCCAATCTAAAACTGCTAAAGGGATGCCATTTTCTGACTTAAAATCTAAGATCCATCTATCTAAATACAATTCTTGAGGTCCCATAAATTAAGGTACATTACAAAAGATGAGATATTGATCTAATTTATTTTCAAATAAAAATGTGAAAACACCTCTACCACATAAGGAGACTATAACACACTACATACCATACTGCTTGTATTTCTACGGGTTATAGGAGAATTACTCAGGTTTTAATTTAAATTTCTCAGTGATAATTAACACATCTAATTACAAAATGCCATTATCTAAAAGCTACCTTTTTAAAAAATTCTCTATAATTCCTCTTACTTGTTTATGTTTCATTAAACTTATAATTTTTTTTTAGTTAACATCTAATTCAAATCCTTAAGGCCATATGTCAAAAAATAAAATATCTATTTTACCTTCCCCTTTTCACTTTAGCTCACATGGGGACAAAGTCAGAATACGTTAGAAATATTGAGAGAGTGTGAGAGAGTGGGGGGGCGAGGGGGGCATGAATCAATATTTCATTCCCAATTCAAATTCACTTTACTTATTATTTTATTCCACAATTATTTGAACCATTACTTCATTAATAGATAAATATGTTATAGGTTATACCTTATTCAGTAAACCATGAGCAACATCAAGTGTAAGAGCATGTAAACCATAAAATACATCAGCACACCAATCACATATGGAAATCAAATTTTAGGTGTAAGCCCAATGTGGAAGAAAACCACCGTTGTTGTCGTTATGTCTTCTTATTGTAAATAAAGTGTTCTTACATTTTTTATTAGCATAGACTCTTTCCAGCATACAAGCTCCTACTTGTAGGAGGCTATAGTCGCCACTTAATCTCTAACTCTTACTGAAAGGGAGATACTACCCCCTAATCAAGTTTACTAGATCTTATCAAAAGGAAGTTCCTACTCCCTCACTAATGACTACAACCCTCATCACCTTTGTGGACCACATTTGAAAATTTTCATACTAGATCCACTATCTTAATTGCCCATCAAAACATATAGGCCACGTTTCATCAATTTTCAAACTATACCCACACCCAACAATAAGCTCAAACTAAATACCAAGATACAAAACCCTGAATCACTAAATCACTGAATATTGAGTCATTGAACCAATCATTGAATACCAATATATTGAATACCCAATTACGGAATCACTAAATACCAATATGTCAACCATTGGATCACTACATACCTCTACAAATACATTACTGAACAAACTAATGAAAACACTAACAAATTCGAGTCAATCAAGCCATAACATTATCAAATCATACCAACTCAAATCCTGTCAAGAACCATGTCAAACCCTAGTTAACCAATAACTCATCAACATTGTTTATATCATGGCAATACCTTCATCAAATCATCAAAATCCTTTGCTTGTTACTACTATCAATATTGAGCCAAATACCAAGTCATCATCAGTCATTCATCATATTCATTGTGCCAAGGCGATCAAGCCAATACTTTCTTCAAGCCATACAATTCTCAACAATATCAAAACCCAGCAAGATTTACTGAATGCAATAACTTAGAACACCAAGGTTCCATCATCATACTCATAACCCTGTAGTACAAAAAAATTTAGATAGAAGATGGGAAACAACATTTTATAAATGATCTATGTCATAATCACTAATATTCCTTTTATAACACAAGAAAACAAGTCACCTAGTCAAACATTTGATTCTTTTCCAAACACATGTGTCATTGTAGCATAACCAACAACCTATAAATTCATATTCTCAAGCATTATTCAATTCAATATGTTGAGAAAAATCAAACATTCACCATCTTCGGACGAAAAAACACTAATCTCAGCCATATGGAAAACATACACAATCTCTTTAGATTTCTACAATATTTAATCATTCAAAGCACATATACTCTCTATCATCATTCACTGAATCATGTATCCATCCAGAAAAAAATGACCTCTGCATACACAATTAGGGAGCAACAATATGAAACATAAGCTCTCAATCTATTCTCTTCACATACAAAGAGATCAATCATCCACTGAAAGAACCTTATACCAAGTGACTACAAGTACAAAGATATATATATAGATATATCCTTCCCAAGCACAAAGATTGTTGTCACATGAAGTGTGCAAACCAGATCAAAACTTCAAAGTCCTCAAGACATATAATATGGATAGGCTAGTTTGTTATTTGTCTCATGTAATGCTCATCTTGATCAGAATATTTCAAGACAAAAGGCAGCATACACATATCTAATTAAGATTAGATCAATACATATAAAGGTCTCATTTGTGTAATGATGAGGATCTTATTTCTAGTATGTTAGTCGGTAGAAAATTATTAGCAAATCAAAACATTTTGGCATAGTTCATTTCCTACATACGAATAATCACTGAAGACAGACAAAAATTGCCTTATCTATACACCAAAGTATGTGTACCAACACTCTTTCAAAAAACTCTCTGCATACTGCAAACCTTTTCTCTATATCAAAAAGCAGTGATAAGTTTCACCTTTCTGCAAACAACAAATTAATATAGTGATTTTTTTAAAACTCTTACTAATTCATGTTTAACCAATAAAATTTGCAATCAATACAAACAAGGTAGCCAAAGAGATCCGGAGACATATTCAATTTCTCATTTCATTAATCATGCAAAAAAAAAACATCGTGCTAGTTCACCTCCATGCACTCTGGTGCGAATAAGTCACAAGAGATAATTCTTTGCTACACACTTAATTGCTCTAGATCGATCTCCTTATATAAATATTTGATCCTCAAATACCTCAGGAAATTACTTTGGTTTTACAAACTACCATAGGAAAAATAACTAATGTATTTGATGTTGGAAATGTGCTCACTACTAAAACTGCGGGTGTGGGGGGTGAACCAGTAGTGATTGTGTTTCTTAACTTTTGTATTTCTTTTTCATTTATTGAACACATTCACACATTATTCCATTAGTATATTAACTAGTAAATCAAATAACAACTTATCATGATCATCACATGAAAACCATAACATAATAAAACCAATCACATGCACAAAGGACACATGGATCTCTGGTGGAAAACCCCCCTCCGAGGAAAAAATCACCCTTTTCTACTGTTGTTGCTTTGTTGTAATTTCATTAATCAAAAAAATCATTTACATAATCCTAGTTTGCTATGTCTAGCAAGGAAGTTTCTCATATAACATTGACTAAGTGAACACCCATCCACTGGAGACTCTTATCCCCTAAAAGCTTAACCCAACAAGAATTGGACTATGAGAATGCTACTTCCTCTATTGAATCTACCTACACCCATACAAGGAACACCCATCCCTTCTTCACCAAGCTATCTCAATCTATTGGTCACTTTAAAGCCATATTTCACAACATTTCAAATTGGACTCCTGCACAAAGAGACAACAAATTTCTCACTTTCAAAACCTCAAAACATCATAACATCAATCAATAAATCATCCCCAACTTTGCAAATACAATGTCTACAGCTAAACACGAATCACTACAACTTCCACTCATAATCTTATTCCATAAATACACTCACAATCATCCACACACCACACACATAGCCAAAATACATTAGCTTCAAATAATCAATATGTAATCTAAAATAGGAAACATAAACATGAAATACTACTACAACTATGTGAGAAAACTCTTTTCCCTTGCATACACAGATAAAAAAGTTATAACCAAGGAGTTATGTTCTCCTCATCTCCTCTGCCATAAAGATCTCAAAACCTACAGTAGAAACATGCTTTGATCTCTAATAATATCAGATCCATGTGCTGCATAATCTTTGCATCAGACTTTGCAAACTCAATCTTTGGTTGTAGATCATACTCTTCCTCTACAAATAGTGAAAATTGGCCTCTATATTCATCACGTTATTTTTAGATCTCAATGGATTATTTCTTTGCATGCATCACTCAATAAATTTTACCTATGTAACATTATGTGTTGCAATAGGTCACCCTCTAGTCTCTACACAAAGATATGCTCTGTTCACACCTTAACAATGGTCGATCCACTCCTTTTATACAAATTGTTACACTAACTCCACTCCTCACTTCGTTAAGGCATTCACACTTCAAAACACATTAGTACATGTTGATTTAGTCAATTGGAACCTTTAATGAAACTTCTTGAACAAGATACATCATAAAAATCAATTAAAACATTCGAGGAGTGAGAAATCCAGAGAAACTGCACCTACATGCCTAACCACTCCCTTAACATTTCCCTACATGCTACTGGGATCCCTAGTCGCTCCCATAGGCTGCTCTCCATGCAAATGGAGCCTAAAATTGCTATGATAGGCCTCTATGCATGTGACTGGGTAGGGGATGAAGGAAAAGTAAAATGTCTTCAACCTAGAAATGCCTCCAACTTTCTTCTCAACATCTCACGCATGTATCAAGCTTTTCCAAGCCATGACAAGTCTTAAATTCATTTGGGTAACATCATAATGAGCTTAAACATCAAGTAGTCACCGTAAGTGCGAAGACGAACACATTAGAGTAGAAACTATATCAAGTGGCATCAAACACGAAGCTCAACTGTAGATGGGATCGTGATAGCCTCTTCAATACCACAACCTCTTAAATACCTTCAAACATCATCATAATTCCAAACCATAACTCAAAAGACGCATCTCAAATGAAACACTACAAGCATCATCCAACCATCAAGTACATTTCATCACAAGGATCATCTACATGGAGACCTAGTTGACCAACCAACCAACCAACAAAGCTATCAAAACACCTGAAACATTCATCAAAGCACCTGCAACGTAAACATTTTCCATAGCAACCATAGAGACCAATATCATCAAGCAATCATAGCATATACATACCATCTCTAAACGAAGTCTAGGTTGACATCAAAGTCAACCATCACTCATTATAACACTCTTCAACTATCACATCATCACATCATCAATGTAGCCTCCAACAACATGCTACTAGGTTGGCATCAATGCCAACCAAACAACTCATCACAACATCAATTCCCACATTTGATGTTGGAATTTGGACCATGTCAATTCAACCCCACGCACACAATTCAATGGGCGAAACATTTATTCATATGACATTTTTTTAATTCATCAATTTAATTAAAAGAGGAAAAATGACACAAGTACTTTGGAGATAAATTTTAACCTTTCATTTGTGTAGATTATTAAAAATATTCTAAAATATTTCATGGAAGTTAAATCCTTCTTCTTCGTTTAATAATTATTGATAATTAAATTAAAATTTTGAAAGCCTTATTCAAAAATAAACATATCTATCTGCATAATTATGTACTAGGATATTAAATATCTAAATTATCTTTATAAATTCATAAAAAAAAACTAACTATTATTAACTTTGTAATTAAGCTTTAGAATAAAATAAAATCTACAATCAACCACTCGAATATATACCTAATATAAACACATTTTTTTGATATGGAATTTTTCCTTGCTTTAAATTATAAGATAAAATGACTATGATATCTTGATATGGAAATGGATTGGGAAGCTTTTATGTTTTGTATATTATTATTTTTTTATAAGAGAAAGATGTAAGTAAATGTAAAAGAGCTTCGCGTAATCACATAAGAAATTTATTGTCACGCGTTTCGAAACAACTAGTGTGGTTCATCAAGTCAGGAAATGTGATTACTAGAATAGTGATTTAAATTATGTGGTTTTAGGAAAAAAATGTTTATTGTTTCGTATGTTTTTATGACTATTTAAAGCATGGTATTTTATTTATGTTCGGTATGATGGTTTTGTTTATGATTTATAGAAGTGTATAGCGGTTATTTAATAAGATATATATTATATATTATATTATATATATATATATATTATATATTATATATATATATATATATAATTATATATATATAGTTTTTTTTTAATTATTTTTTTAATGTTTTTTAAATATATATTAGATTTAGATTTATAAGAGGTTTACGATTTTTTCTATAAATAATAGTTAGTTCTAGAGATGGAGGTAATGGTAGTAATGAAGGTCAAGGTTCATATAAGGAGTTGATTATGTATAATTAGTGTCATGGCCACAATAAGTAGCCACCATTTTAGGCTTATTGTTGGTGTTCACAATTTTTACTACATGATTCATTTAAAGGGCCCTGGCTTAGTTGACAAAAGGTGGAGGGGTGGTTTTCATCAAAGTTCACTCTAATCTATCTATGATATCAACTTGTCGAATATCTTCTTTTATTTTCAAAACTCTTACCATAAGATTAGGCACCGCACTCCATTTTCTAACGTTTACACTTATGATACACTCCTTGTATCCTCGCGAACCCTAGAGCACATGTTTTGTGGTTTATAGCAATGTTAATGGTCCATATTTCTTTAAGGATTCATAAAGGACATAAGGGCCCTATGATTCATAAAGGACATAAGGGCCCTATTTTCCTCCCCTGACCTTGACCAATGGCTTGAGATGACCATCCTAGCACAAAAGACTTCATAATAGTATTGATATTCCACTTTGAGGCCACTATCATTTATAAAGGATATGTATTATCATTTGAGGTCATGTACATGGGCCAATGAGACTTAGAGATCCATTTATGGTATAAGGCTCTTGTTTTTCTCCCTTAGTTCTAGTTAAGGCCCCAATACCCACATCCCTATTGTGAAAAAGCTCATAGTAATCATGTCCATATCCATCTTGTATTACAAAAATCCACTTTAAAGTGTCTATGTTATGGTCATGGCCTTTATCATAGCTCATTAGCTCAAAGAAACTTAGATAGGATGTAATCCCCTCATTTTCTTCCCCGACCATGGTCTTAAACTCATCTATAGTGCACAAAAATGCATATCATTGTCTGTATCCTACTTTAAAAATGATGATATGCTACACAAGGTATGTTTTCTAGTTTGATCTCTTGTTCATGTATCTTGATCCCTAGCATTTTCATCTAGGGCCTAAGGGCCTTATTTGTCTCCTCTCTGCACTAGCAAGGCCTTGGGATCCATCCCTATAATCCAAAAGATTATAGTAGCAACCTGATTCCACTTAGAGACCAAATATCCTCATTTTCCAAGTTTTTCCATTGAGGATCCACACTCGTATACTGGCATGAATATGTATTCAATAAAAGTCCGGCATGTATAGTGCTATATATACCAACATAATATGTCCATATATATGCTGGACCCTGGTATATATCAATATAATATGCTTGTGTGTGTATATGTGCATGTGTGTGTGTATACTTATATATATACTACTATATATGTTGACACACCAACGTGCAAAAATGCAAACTATTCATACATCCATTAGTTCTCTCCTAAAAACAAAGAATTAATTATAATCTCAAACAACAAAACTTAAATTAAAATGGTATGTGGTGTCTCATCTGCATGGGCGTAATAAGGAAATCAATATGCTACTTTATTCCATTTTTTATTTCTAAGGGTTGCTAAGGGGTTTCTAATTATAATTTGTGTCATGACAATTCCAATGGTCAATTCTTTAAAGGGAACCTTAGTATGAAATAAGGCTATGTTATGACAGAGGATGCAAAAGATCTAAATAAAACTATTAATAGAATTTACAAATGTTGATCCAACATCATGATAGCTAGATGTAAAGATCTAACAATGTAATAAGTTGGAATTTGAAATTTTTTTTCAATAAATTTACAATTAATTTACTTCTTGTGATAACTACAAAAATATAGCTTACCATGCCATTCATCAAAGATCCTCCTTATTTTGTGTAAGGTTCCTTATTTTGTGTAAGGTTGAAAAGAGATCATTGATTTACTTCTTATGATAACTACAAAGATATAACTTACCATGTAGTTCATCAAGGGTCCTTATTTCTTTAAGGTTGAAAATAGGTCAGAATAAAAGAGCATCCCACCCAAACATTAGAATTTGTATTATGCCAATTGCAATAAACAAGTCGTAGCCTCTACACAATTAACTGCATTACATAGTTCACATGTCTATCCTCCACGCATAACAGAGGTCAAAACGTGTTTGAAGCTTTACTGATAAAAACTCGAATATACGTCGTAAATGTGACAACCATACCACGCATGTGGTAACTTGAAAATTTTTATTCAAGTTAAATTTAACAATTAATTTACTTCAATTCCACTCCAAACTAAATCAAATTTTCTGATATTAACTAAACAACCTCATGTTAACTCAAACATGGTGTGTCCCCATTTTTCATATTTGTTACTTCATGCATGCAGTTAATGCATATGTGATATTATAAAATAATATTGCAAAATAATATTAATATAATTGTATAATGTTGTATTAATGTACTAGGCGCACCATTTCATTAGTTTGATATACGTGTTGAGAGTATTAAATTTTTTTTTCTCCTTCTTGTATCATTTTTGTTTACTAGATGTTATATAGTTGAGTTCAGTTTAATTAGT
>APFE030902004.1:115337-126558 GCA_000404065.3 Pinus taeda | reverse complement strand
AAAGATATTGGGAGAGATCGTGCAGAGAGACAAGAGGGTGGAGAGAGAAAGAGACTCATGGAGAAAGAGGAAGAGGGATAGGAGGGGAGAGAGAAATGGACTTGGAGGGGGAGAGAGAGTGAAGGAGAAAGGAGAGGAGGGAAGAGAGTGAGAAGGGGAGGACAGAGAGAGAGGGATAGAAGAGGAAGAGAGAGGGAGACAGAGATGGAAGGGGGGATGGAGGGGGAGAGATAAGGATGCATTGATTTCAATGTAATTGATTTTTAACCTTATTTTATTGTTTGCACTAGATACATTGATTTCATTGTAGTTGATTTCTAATCCTATTTGATTTCTTGCACTAGGTGCATTGATTTTAGTGTAAATGTTAATTTCTAATCCAATTTGATTGCTTGCACTAAATGTATTGATTTAAATGTATATATTTATTTCTGATTTGATGTAACTAGATGTGATGTTCATTAATTTGAAAGTAATTACAGATGGATAAAGAGAAGGACAAAGAGGGAGATAATGATAGAGTTGGAGAGAGAGAGTGAGAGATTCAGTGATGGGGGGAAGATGTAGAAGGAGGTGGGAGAGAAAGGGAGACATAGAGGACTTGAGAGATAGAAGCGGAGAGAGAGAGGTAGGAAAGAGAATGATGGGGGGGAGAGAGGGAGGTAGGAGAGAAAGAGAGTGAGAGAGGAAGGACAAGAGAGAAGAGTAGAGAGGGAGGGAGAGAGAGAGGAAGAGGGAGGGACAAAGAGATGGAATCAAAAGGGGGGAGAGGGAGGAAAGAAGAAATACATAGAGAAAGAAAAGTAGAGAGAGAGAGAGGGAGTGACAAGGGAGAGATGGAGAAAGAGTGTGTATGTTTGAGGGTGATATAGAGAAACCAAGAAGGAGAGATGGAGGGAGATATAGATATAGATGGAAGGGGGAGAGAGAGAAGAATATTTCTTGTAGTAGTGTTGTACTGCGAAACAACCCTCCCATTTATAAATAACAATAGCTAGGTTTAGAAGTATAAATGGGGACCTTGTTAATTTTTTATGTTTAGGATAATAACACTCTAACTCTAAGAAAATTCCTAGCAAAACCTTGCAAAACTAACTAAGGATGAAATCCATATCGCAATCGCATTTCACAACTTTTCTGCATGACCATGTTAAAAACCGTTACAAAAGTGTGATATACGATAAGGCCTCCCGCTGCGATAACATCACCTGGTCATTTCACATTTCGCATAGTTCTAAAAAACTTGACCATGCCATTAGAACAACCACAAACGATTTGCGAAATGCGATATTGCGATCTTGCAATCGCATTTCACTTAAAATATTTGGTAACGCTATACTGTGTCATTTTTAAGACTGTGATGCGTGATTAAGTCCACTAAAACATGCAGAATAATTACATTTTAATTGCCAAAGCCAACGAATTGACAGGTTATTAAATATTTAGTGGCCCGAGGAAGGATAATCATTTTCCTGGTTATGGGTAGCTATAAATGAGTATCTGATTAAAACCTTTCTCACGATCCAAAGTCATTTCACATAAGTTTTCAATCTTAATTGATAGATATAGTCTGCGCTGATATATCTTGTCTATCTTAGGAAAGTGACAAAAGACATGTCCCTTAGAAAGGCGATGCAGAAACAGAGCAAACAAACCATTGTTGAAGTTTAGTTTATAGAGATGGCTCCTATCTTTGCTGATACAGTTTGTGACGCTGCAGGAGGTGCAACAGATTGGGAAGTAATCTACAATAGATTGGAAGATGAGCATCTTAGAATCACTGTTATGAGAGCAACAACTGATTCCAGAAGCCCTTCAGAACTCCAATGTAAAGATGCTTCCTGTTCATTCCTTCATAGGATAGGGGAAAGGGCTGAAATCCTCCCCTATACAGATATGCTTAGGTGGGTGATTGAAAACCTTATAATTGAATATAGGCAGTTCAAGAATTCAAAGATGGAGCTCATTGGGTCGTTCAAAGCAGAGGATCTGAAGAAAATGTACCACATACCTGATCCCGAGGATATCTATGACGGTACATTTGTGGCTAACTTCGCAAAGAATAATCCAAACCCCTTCAAGCTAATTCAGGGTTAGAGGGTGTTAGACAACAAATTCAAGTATGACAAATCAGGTATGTATGCTATAGCTTCTTTGGTGAACCCCTACAACTATGCAACAACCATGTTATGTAGATTGTATGGGATACCCAATATACTAAGTTTTCAACTGAATGGATTCCTTTGATTGATGCATGTGTTAATTCCCATATCATGAATTGACATTCTATCTTATCTAACAACTTAGCGACCACCATTACCAAATATCGACAAAATAAAGCCTCCTTCTTAGATAACCTCCCTCCCTTTTATTTTAGTGCCTACATTATGGACGTTATCTTTTTTCGCACAACATTTCCAACCATGGGTTGGAAATGGACCTTACAATATCCTTACCAATCCATCTCAATCATAAATAATATGGGAGTCACATTACATACCCCACTTCTGTAAGATATTCCATGTTGTTGTGTTGCCCCAATATCAAATGATTTTCATTAAAAAATCCCCTACGTTCTCCCAAGAAGCTACAACAGACCTGCTTACTGTTGGAAAGTATTTTATTAAAGAATGGTTCACTTATATTAGGGTTTTTGGTAGCGCAGCTAATCCAC
Organism: Pinus taeda; assembly: GCA_000404065.3. Lineage (NCBI taxonomy): Eukaryota > Viridiplantae > Streptophyta > Pinopsida > Pinales > Pinaceae > Pinus > Pinus taeda. Next base: position 123,884 of record APFE030902004.1, on the reverse strand, counting down.
GCGTCCTTCCTCTATGTGTTTCTGATAAGTTATTAGTGAGAGAGATTGCCTACCAAAATGTGGGAAAGGGCCTGACTAAAGTTCTAAAAGATGGCAAGAAGCTATTATGGCCCATTTTCCCTATCAAATGCGGTTCTTTTTCTTTAGCCAATTTTGTTCATGCCACTAAGAAATCAGCACATATGGAAGCCCTCAGGCTTCATACATTTCCCAAGATGCAATTTGATCCAAATAAAGTGGCATACAATGTCACTACAGGAGTTAAACTCAAGCCATACAATCATGATGATAATTATTTTTAGGATTTGTTACAGTCAGCCATATCCTTTGAACAAGTGTTCGAATGGGCAAAAGAAAATCTAAAACCTGAAGATTTTCAAAGATTTCAGGAATTCAGAGAGGAGAGGCTCTAGGTGATCCCAATGCATCTATTAAAACCTAAGAATAAGATTACTCCATGTGTCACTATTAATAGTGGAGGCCCTACCTCTCAAATAGACTCTCAGGTAAACACTGAGAAGACACCAGACACAAGGAAGTCCCAAGATGCCAACAACACAGTTGAGTCCAGCAAAAAGTCAGCTGAGAAGCAAGTGGCGAGCACCCCAGCTACGAAAATCAGTTCAGAAACCAAAGGTGGTAGTTTGGAGAAAGAGTCATATCAGTTTATTCAGAAATTGCAAGGCACTCCCAAAGCCTCAAATGCCCAAGAAACAAAGGAATTCAAAACTCCTCCACACCTTCAAAAGGATACAGAGCCCAAGTCTGCGGATAAATAATCTACACCGATGGAGGAACAAGCAACAACGTCCTAGCATACTGAAATCATCCTTGCTCTACCCACATCGGAGATTGTTCTCAGAGTGACTAAAATACCTCCACTTGATGTGTTCTATAGCCCTCTCCAAAAGGTTGTAGTTAGAAGGTAGAGGAAAAGGAGAAGGGTAGATGCACCTCAATTGCCTCCTGGGAACGAGCCCATGGATGTGGTCTAGAAGGACATTCCTTTCAGTCCAACTGAGAACTTGACTAGATTATCACATTTCATGGGAGCATACGCATCAGCCACTATGGACAAGGCTACTGAGGTCTCTACTCTACTAAGGGACAAAGAGGAGATAATTGTACAACTTGAACAAGAACTCAAGGCAGAGAAAGCAAGCGCAAACGAATAGGCAGTGGAGAAACTAAAGCAATTGCAGCAAGACATGGAGGTCTTGAAAATTAGCCATGAGGGCAATATATTAGCCAAAAACATGCAACTCCAAGAAATACAACAATCCATGGAAAGATACAAGGACGTTCCCACTATTGAGGAGTTCATCAAAGAGGCCTTGGAATTAAATTCCCTTATGGTGAGACAGCAAGAGTATTTCTACCAAAAGATGTCGCATATTACTCCCTATCTAACTACTAGTGACCAGCTGATAGACAAGGCAATCGACTAGAGAACGTAGTTTAATGATTTAAACACCAAAATCTATGAGTTCATTGCGTGGTAGGAAACAAAAGATGGAAAGAAGGCCAATCTACCCGATATTGAATAAACTGATAATGACATTCTCTTTACAAATTGGGATGCCAAAATCAAACATGTTGAATTCGTAGTCGCAAGGGCAACAAGAGTATCAAAAAACATTGTCAAAGCAGTGAACCACATCCTATTTTCCACCAATCTCATCAAGGAAGGCAATACGAAATAAATGCCTGATATAACCGATCTGTATAAAGATTAGCAAGAGAAGGCGGGGATTCAGAGAGAGGAAATTGTGAAACTGACTACGACCAATTGGGAGTCGTATTGGCAGTATCTAGTTAAGCCACTATCCAGATTATCTCTCAAAAGTTCCCTTCACACAACTCAAAGGATGTTGCCACTGCTCACCGATGCTATCTTCATCGGACAACTAAGGACTCATTTCGGCCCACCTCCTCAAATTCAACCGATGACCGATATTTGCGACTTAAAGGACAAGCTGGTGGACAACAAGTCATCCTTTTAGTTTCGTTTATTTAGGCTCAGTTTATTTTTGGAGTTAGTTAGCTAGTTAGGAGGAAGGTTGTTTGAAACCTCCTCAAATTTTGTATAATCTATTTTTGCACTTTTAGTTAGAGTAGTATTATACCCTTCTCATGCATTTAAAGAAGGGTCCAGAATTTTAACAAAAACATTTGCAAAGAATGCACTATTGTAAGATTGTGAATGCTTTGGTGAAATAATGGAACACGATCATTTCTTTTATATATCAAACTACTTTCCTTTGTTGATGCACTTGTGTATCCTTGGGAGACAATTTTATTTGAAGAAAGAAGTTGGTCTATGTCATTTGTCAAATGAGCAGGACTTCACACATATTGTACTATTATGGTGTATGACTGATTCTATTTACATTTCATCAGTGGCAAAACTTTACTTTCATGGATTATATTTGAGATTTATTATTCCTGTTAAGCGTTGATAGCACTTTTGTATGATGCCCAGCTGAAGTTTTGATTTTCATATATAAGTCATCATGTATGCGATATATATTATAAATTCCTTTGACTAACTATTTAGTCAAAGGTATTATCTTTTATGTTATCATGTCTGTTTAGTTGTGTTCAATCTTTATTATCACATGCTAAATGGATATCCTTGTAGATCGTATATCACATAAGAACACGTGGGTTTATATTAGAATAAGTTAGTTATAGGAATTGCGTTTTATAATAGATTGCTTATATGATCATTATTCTATCGCAAGGCATTCATAAAACACCCACTCTCATATTAAAACCCACACTGGGAAACTGGTCCCATTATCCCCGGTTGGAGACACCACTTTAAACGGAAAAGGAGTTGTCTTAAGGTTCAAACCAAGTGGTTATCCCCCATGTTTAAGCAGCAAAATTTTGAGGCCACAACATTTTGGTGCTAGAAGGAGAGCATTCAACTATGAATGGAAGATGAGGCTAAAAATCATTTGAAAAGCATTCATAAGAGTCAACACCCCTCCACCATTTCTACACCTTCTCAAACTCATTCAGAATCTCCCAATCAGAAGTCTGAAGTGGTAGAAACATCTCTCTCGTCTCCTGAAATACTAAGGCGCCACCTTCCCCGGAATACACTCTTGAGTCTCCCGAAGTTCATTCTTTGATACAACAATTGGAACAGATATCCATTTCTACAGAGAATCCCTAGAGACCCAAAGTATCTGAAGAGACTGTTACCTCCTTATTACAGCAAACTTGCGTATTGACTAGACTACAAAGTGAGATACTTTGGGGTTACACCTTTTGAGTTCCCCACTCCTCCACAACATAGGAAATTCACTTCATCAGCGTATGAATCAAACACTATCGAGATCACATCACCTTTCCATCCATTTACTCCTCCATCCACTTCTATCCAATCCACGACTTCTCAAGCATCCACTTCTCTAATTAATACTACAATTATCAGTACTAATCTAGTAGTAAGTTCTTCGTCATCTATACCTACTTCTAGACTGACATTCCAAATTTCCCAGTCCCCAACTCAAGTTATGCCCAATCAACCTTGGACAAATCCTAGTGTTGTTCTAGTTGCAAATCCAAATGCACTCCAAGTAAACCCAAAAAAATGGTTGCCTAAGTATAATCCTGATGATGCTCTCTCGGCCGAAGAACATCTAAATAATTTTATGCTAGCCATGAATCTCAATGGGGTTGCACATGAAAATGTTCTAATCTAACTGTTTCCTTATACTTTCCAAGGATCTGCTAGGTCTTGGTACTTTTCCCTCCTACTAGGTTCAATTAGAGACTAGGATACTTTTCAAGAAGTATTTCTTGCAAAATTTGGTGATTATAGGACCGTAGCATCCTTGATCAATGATTTTTCCAATTTAAAAGCTAATCTAGATGAAAATATCAAAGATTTCAACTCCATATTTAACAAATTTCTAAACAAAATCCCAACTACCTCTAAACCTATTGTAGATTTATAAATAGAATGGTATATATCATCTCTTCCTTCTAATATTGCAATTTTTGTAGATAGAGCCAATAAGGCTACCCTTGTAGAAAACATGAAAGAAGCCATGTTTGTAGAAAGAAGAATCATAGCTTTGGAAAAGAGATCACAAACAGATGATAGGAAGACCAAAAAAGCCATATTTAAGGATGACACAAAGAATAAGGCTTCAAAAGACCCTTTCAATCTTGAAGGTCTTCAGTAAGTGTTAAGGAAAATTCCCAACGAAATGGTCAAAATAAAAAAAATAAGTTGTAGAGTCCTCTGCTCCTAGGAAACATTTTCGATCATTCAAAATGAACCCTTCTTCTACGTCACAACCCCCAAACACCATTTCAAATGTTGAATCTGACCAAGAGGCAGAAGAAGGCTCACCAAATGAAGAGGAAGCTGAAACAGAAGAAGAGATTGAACTAAACAAGATTTGGGATTTTATTCTCCCAACTATAGAAGAGGCACAAGTAATGCCAATGACTACAAGAAGCAAAAATGCTCCTCACATGTCTATCATGAATCACAAGTAGAAATTTGCTACTCCTGCAAAGGAGAAAACAATTGCTAAGAAATATAAGACAAGCCAAACCAATCCTATCCCTCCATATTCCCCAAATGCCTCAAAAACATTGGTAATCTCTGATACAGTTGAATACAATATAGTGGACGACATGAAAAAGACTAGAGCTAACATCTCGTTGCAAGAGCTTACTAAACTCAAACAGCAACATAAGATTTTATTAAGATAATTGACAACAATTACAATATCTCCTCTGCCATCTATTGTAGTTACTCAAGCTGCCTACAATATGGGAAAACCTCCCTCATCCTCAAACAAGGTAGATCCTTCAGATCTAGTTCTGATTGGTGATAGGTCTATTTCTCATGTTCCTCCATTTCTGCTCACTTATGAAATTTTCAACAGGAACGTTCACAACTGCCTCGTTGATTTAGGAGCCTCTTCGAATATAATGCCAAGGGTTGTGTGTACCAAATTGAACATTACACCTCAAAATTTTGCAGTACACATAGTTCAACTAGATAGGATAAAAGTTGAAGTCCTTGGAGAAATAGCCTCAGTTTCAATTAGGCTTTACTCCAATCCAACTGTTTCCCAAACAATTGATATTTTGGTAATCGATATCGCTGAATTTTATGGTTTAATTCTTAGTAGAGACTAGTCTGAAAACCTCCATTGTTATTTTGCAACTGATTGGTCTCACAAGTGGTTGCCACACAATGGTAAGCCTAATCAAATCAAGGTAGACCAAGAGAAATTCATGAAATATACGGTTACCTACCTCGAAGGAAGCAACGAACCTGTTGCTTTCACTAATAATATCATTGGAAATTACTTAGTTGAGTCCTCTTTAAGATCCTTTAATGCTCAAAGGTCTCCTTTTTTAGATAACGTTGTAGTCTCTAAAATCAAAAATTTGTCACAAATGGATCCTTCTGAATGTCTAAATTTAGTAAATAAAGTTTTAATAACTCTCCATTCTGGACTCTCTATTTTGACGGTTCTAAGTCAGAGGATGGCACAGGCGCAGGATGCATTTTGATCAATCCACAAGGAGAGAAAACCATGTTGGCCTGTAGACTTGAATTCCAATGCACTAACAATGTTGTTGAATATGAAGCACTAATCCAAAGATTTTATAAAGCCATTGGTTTTAATGTCAAATGCCTGCAGGTCTACAGTGATTCGGAGATAATTGTGAAATAGGCGAGGAATACTATTCGTTGTGTCTCTAGGTACCTTAAACAATATCAATCTTTAGCTCAGAAATTGACTTCTCATTTTTCTGCTTTTAACATATCTTCAGTCCCTAGGTTACAAAATGCAAGTGCTGACTTACTTGCAAATGTGGCATCTGTGGAGCACTTGGAAGGTATACTTTTGACAAGCAATCTAGTGGTTTTTCAATAATAATTCTAACCTTTTCTGCATTATGGATTCAAAGAAGATAAAGGATTTTGATAAAATATGCAAAAATAGACAAAGGAAGCTCAAGTGCTAATAATTGACGTTTTTCTATGCAGGAAGACGTGGAAGCAAGGAATTGCCGTTCAAAAGCGAGAAGCAAAGGGAAAATAACTGCTATCCCTCCAGTAGGGAACCGGATGCGAACAAGATCAAGCAAGATTAGAGCCGAATAGCCCAGGAAAAGAATGCAGGATACCGAGTCGGCAAACGCAAGAAAGAAAAGAGAAGAATTAAATGATTAGCGAATCCCTCAGGATCTTTGATCCTGAGGGATCGCTACTTTAACTTATCTTTGATTATCTAGATACCTCCATCATTTCTTTTATATAAAGGCACAGCGCCATCGAGCAAAGGGACGACTATTTTATAACTTTAAGTTTCAGAACAAATGCTGATCATTGAGTCTCACTGAGACCTGATTTTGTTATACTTTTGTTGATGCGATTAATATAAAAGACTTGGTGTTCATTTCGTCTCTGCATCTGGAGTAACCTAAGGCAGTGTACCATTGGCAGCTAAGGGCCCGGCTCCGAAGGACACTTGCTTTTGTATCATTATACAGTGATTTGCGTGTGGTTTGTTTCTCTTTATTATTTAGTAATCTGATACATTTTTCATATGATATGTTATGCTCTGTTATAATCAATATCTGAATGATTTCTCCATATAATGTCTCAGCATATACCATTGAATCTATTCAAGGCTGAATTTCATCTTTAATCAGTTATTTCTGTAACAGAATGATGGTATGAATGTTATTGTCACTGGATCCATGTGAAATGTTATTTGGAAGACTTGAAAGCAGTGTTACTCTGTTTAGAAACATAGTCATATCATTCATTATCCTCAGATTGCTATAGTAGGATAGAACATGTACATACGGGTGATGGTCGCTGTTCCATAATTCGTCAAGGATTGCTGTTCCACTTTATTACTGTTGTTCCATTTTATTACTGTTGTTCCATTTTACTGCTGTTCCATTTTATTGTTGTTCCATTTTATTACTATTGTTCCATTTTATTACTGTTGTTCCATTCTACTGTTGTTCCATTTCCAGTTGCTGTTCCATTTTACTTTCTGCCGTTTCATTTACTTGCCTTTGTCGTTTTGGCGTGAGAGAAGGCCTAAGGCTGTAGTGAGCCTCAGCAAGACGCTGCTTAGCTCCCAGACCTATAAGTAAATGCTCTAATTCCCTTTCTTTATCAGTTTCTAGAGGGATGGGTTATTGCTTCCGTACCCTTGACTGATCAACTGTCTTGTGTGATTCTATCTTTTGGGTTAGTTTAGTTATAGCTTAGAATCTGTTTTCTTTCGAATCTTTTGAACACTATACTACTGAGCATTACTCAGACAAATAGCCTCGGATTGAGCTACTCTTTGCAATAACAAAATGTTCCCGGATTAACTTATTAATGTGGGATAATTAGAGATGTGAGAGACCCTAGTTATAGCTCTACGTTTTGGCACCGTTGCCGGGGAAGGAGTAATAGCCATTTGGCCTTTACAGAGTAGTGCGTAAATCTGTTAGGGGGGAGTTGGATCTTAAAAACGGAAGGTAAGAACCTGTGTACAGAGCATGTAAAAGCCCTGCTCCACCGTCCGCTCTCTTAGCAGAATTGTTGGTTGATAGGATTTAGTAGTTTTTAGAGTGCATGACTAAGCAGAAAAAGTTAGAAAAGAATATCAAACCGTTAGCCAAACCTGAAAATGTCAAAGGACCGGTGACCCTTGGCCAAACAACCTTCATAGACGAAATCTATAAGAAAACTGAATCTCAGCCGTCAGTAGGACTCAGAAAAATTAATTCTAAACAGCCTACCAGTTCCCTTCAGGCTACAGCATCACCATCTGGAGCCTTTGCTGGGGTACATAGCCAGACTGATGAACAGGACTTTCAAGAAATTGAAAATTCTGTGGCAGAACGGCTGCAGGAAGGGAATTTAAGCAACCTTTGTGAAGGAGAAGGGGAAACAGGGGAAATAGAGGAACCAAGGTCTCCTTCTAGGATAATCCAACTGTTAAACAACCCAGATAAGGGGAGCGCGGCCAAAGTTAATATTGAAGGCACCCCATTTCCTCAGATAGAAATCTAAGATAAGGGAAGTGTCATTAAAACAGCCCCTGCCAAGGCCATCCCTTCTCAACCTAGGAACAGCCTCCTATAAATTCTGGAAGGTTATTGGCACATATTTGATCCTATGGCGCAGAATCAGCCAAATACTCAAACTTCTACATTGCAATATCCTATAGTAGACTCTGCTGCAAATGCTCCCATGAAATTAATCCCTCTTCAACATATCCCGACGTTTCATGGACTTACATCAGAAGACCCTGATGCATTCTTATTTGAATTCGATGTGCTATGTAGTGGGTACGATTACACCACTGACCCCCAGAAATTAAAGTTGTTCCCTTCTACTTTGAAAGGAGCATCTCTGAGATGGTTTATGGGTTTAGGTGGTGGAGTCATAAACAACTGTGAGCAAATGAAAGAATCCTTTCTCAAGAAATATCAGGATTATAGTAGGTCAAGAGAACTAAAAGATGAAATTTTCCAAATGACGGCCAG
>APFE030902004.1:97791-110809 GCA_000404065.3 Pinus taeda | reverse complement strand
AATCGATTACAGCAGATTAATGAATTGGACGAAATTAGGCTCTCTGCATTACAAAACACAGCATTAATTCAACAACAGCGAGCTAAATGGCATGATGCACTTATCAAGAATAAAGTCTTTCATGAAGGAGACTGGGCTCTGTTATACGACTCTCGGTTTCAGGACTTCCCGAGGAAACTCCAGACGCGATGGTTAGGACCATACGAAATCCAAAAGGTATATGACAATGGGACCCTTACCCTGATCACAATTGACAGTTCTGGATATGCATTCAAAGTAAATGGCCACCAAGTTCGTCTCTATCGAAAGCTACTCACTCGGGAATCATTCTGTCAGCAGCTACGACAAGATACTGATTTGGAAATTTTAGGAGGGGAAGCAAAATCTTCTTCACCTATAACTTAAGCAATTCATTTTTTTTCATAACTTGTACATAACATCCTGTATATATGCTCTTTTGATTTTTTGTTTGCATTCTAAATATTTTTTGTGTGTTTTTGTTGTTCCTTTGCGAAAAGGAACAGCACTGGTGTGTTTTTGTTGTTCCTTTTCAAAAGGAACAGCATTTGTGTGATTTTGTTGTTCCTTGTCAAAAGGAACAACATTTGTGTGTTTTTGTTGTTCCTTTTCAAAAGGAACAACATTTTTGCGATTTTGCTATTCCTTTTCAAAAGGAACAACATTTGTGTGTTTTTGTTGTTCCTTTTCAAAAGGAACAGCACTTGTGAGATTTTGCTGTTCCTTTGCAAAAAGGAACAACACTTGTGAGATTTTGTTGTTCCTTTTCAAAAGGAACAACACTCGTGTGATTTTTCTGTTCCTTTGCAAAAAGGAACAGCACTTGTGTGATTTTGTTGTTCTTTTGCGAATAGGAACAGCACTTGTGTGATTTTGTTGTTCCTTTGCGAAAAGGAACAGCATTCGAGTGATTTTGCTGTTCCTTTGCAAAAAGGAACAGCACTTGTGAGATTTTACTGTTCCTTTTCAAAAGGAACAGCACTCGTGTGATTTTGTTGTTCCTTTGCAAAAAGGAACAACACTTGTGTGATTTTTTTGTTCCTTTTCGAAAAGGAACGGCACTTGCGTGTTTTTGCTGTTCCTTTGCGAACAGCACTTGCGTGTTTTTACTGTTCCTTTGCGAAAAGAAACAGCATTTGAGTGTTCTGCTGGTCCTTTTTCAAAAGGAACATCACTTGAATGCGTCTGTTGTTCCTTTTCAAAAAGAACAGCATTTGAGTTTCTTTGTTGTTCCTTTCTCAGAAGAAATAGCATTTGTGATTTTTCATTGCTCCTCTTAAAGAAATGGTATCTTACGAATGGATTCTTCTCTCAGGAATGCCATCGGCATGTTTTTTCCCTTATTGGGATGCTTTGTGACCATGGTCTCCTCAATATTTTAGATACAACAATGAATTTATGCGATGAACATAAACCATGATATACCGAAATCAGCACATCATAAATCGCTATTACTATGAAGCCAGTATGCATAAGAGGACAAGAGGAGGGACATGAACTTTCATCTTCGTTGTCATTGTCTTATTACCGAACCCTGGTTGGTGATTTTTATCATGACGATTTCCCTAAAAATATTTCTTGATTATTACTGAGTAAGAACAAACGATTTATATCTGTCTGTTGTGATCATAAGACTTATTCCACCATTCCCCGCTCTTAAGGAGTGCGGAACCACCCTTATGTGGAAATAAAAAAATAAAAAAATAAAAAAGAGAGGTGCTCTGCAAAAGAAAACAAAAACAAAATATGAAATTGTCAAATGCAGGATAGGGGGTCTCATTGAGAGCCAACCTACCATGATCATAAGGATGGAAGCGAAGTGGCATTCCCATTACGGCCACCACACCAGGGATATGGTCCATAGGTAAATTAACAAGCAAACCTTGGAACAGGGGGTCTCATCACGAGCCGGCCTGATCACGTTTCGCGCCTACCTTGTGAATGGCATTATGGCTATCTAGTTACCAAGCCAGCATAATGACCTGCATTTTTGACAAAGCACTCTTCAAGATATACACAAAGGATCATGGTTCCGAAGGGTGAAATAAACAACTCTGCCAACATTATGAACACCTGTTGGCAGCAGAGCTTTGTTAATGGCATAGAAGTTGTAATAACTTACACCAGCAGATATGATATTAAATCTTTCTGTCTCTTATATCCTTTGCATAAATCATATGTCACACCCCAATGTATATATCACATGAATATTTATTACCACCAATCATGGCAACAGAACTGACAATGACTACTGGAGACTTCGTACATTTGACAGACGTCCAACCCCCCAGTTCCTCATTATGTCACGCAGGCTCTTATATAAAACACGATCTACCTTTTTGCCTCGGTTTCGGAATTTCGTTGTCTTTCTAAAACATGGCATAATTCCATATGCTGTTCTTCATGATTTGACTTCCGACTAGCCGTTGCTCCTCTCTTTGACGGTTGGGGACAGCCTATCAGATCGCGAGGGGGAGGTAACCTCATTACTCCATGGATTACGTGGCTGCACACCATTCGGGCAAGATAATGTACAAAGGAGTGGCATGGTTTAATGGTATGATGATTCCATTCTACGGAGATTGTCGTCCACGATCCTTTTTTCGTTGCATGCTCTGTGATCTTTTCCAAAATTTGACAACGATCATCCTCTCTGCGTCGCAAACACCACAAGCAGTTGTTGTTCCATTTCTGAGTAGAATCATGGGTGGAAAGATGGTCTGAAGCGAACCTCACAAGCTGACAGTCTCCGCTGTTGCTCGCAAAATCCTGCAAAACGTAGGATGGTTGAATTACTTCAGCCGCCTGCAAGAATCAAACAAAGCAGTGGCGCTAGAATTCCTGCAGAATTTGCAGGAAAACTACTCCATAGTAGGAGGAAAGCGGATAGCAGTTACGGAGGATATCATCGTAGAAGTTTCAGGATTACCAGCTGCTGGACCCATATGGACGCTGAAGAAGGAAAGATTACAAAAAGCTATGGAAATTTTCCAGGATGAAGGCCAAAGCTTGACAGTCAAAGGGAAAGGAGTTCTGCCGGCAACACTAGGGGAACCCTGGACCGAGCTAGCGAAGACAGTGCAAAGTTATATCACCTGCGAAGGGAGAAAAGGCATGGTAAGGCCTTGTCACCTGAAACTTTTAGCTATTTTAAAAGGAAAAGGCTCTGTAAATCTCCCTGCACTTTTAAATTCGCTACTACACGACGCGGCCCGAAGCCTGAAGAAGGCCCAGCACATAGATGTGATTGTTAGCCACCACGGACTGATTCGGTTGATAGTAAGCCACAGTCTCACCCAACAGCAAAGCACTTGGGAGGAACTGATTGAAATAGTCGAGGGGGGATTGGCTGCACCACCCCCAAAACTTGAATAGTCCTCCAGCACCCCGGAACGATTAGAAAGATGCAAGGAGTCAGCAGCAGAAAGACATGCTGCTTCAAAACGGAAACAACCCTCTGGTACGCCAGAACGACCAGAAGAACCCAGAGAACCTGCTGGCACACCCAACCAATGTGAAAGACCAAGGAGGTCAGCCCGGTTGGCTCGGATACGAGGAAGGCTGGAAAGGATTCAGCGAACCACGGCCCAGCCACTTGAAATTGCCGACGAACCTCCAGAACTAGAAGGAGGACCCTCTGAAGGAAACGCTGAGCAATCAGAGGCCGAGACTGACCAGCCGGAAGGAGAAATTGAAAAAGGAGATGAGCACTCTGAGGAAGAAATGGCCACTGAACAGAGCAACCAAGAAGATGAGCACTCTGAGGGAGAAGTGGCCACCGAACAGGGCAATCAAGAAGAAGAAATAGCACAGCCGAGGGGTAGCCCGTTGCAGGACCCTGCAGGTGAGGAGGAATTGGCAGCAGTTCTGGCCAATATGGGAGAATATGGCCAACCCTCCAGCACAGGAGGCGTCCCTGACGATCCCGCAAAGGAAGAATTACCTGAGGAAATGCATGCAGAAAAGGCAAGGGAAGAAAACCTGCCTGGTTATGATAATGAAATGGAAGACAAAAATCAGGGACAATCTATCCCCAGGATGCCGAAAGATATCCCAGATGAAGAAGAAGCGAGCTTAAGGACCAAACCCTCTGCCAAGGCAAAGGAAATTAAGAAATTAAGAAAGAAATAACAGAGGTTGCTGGGCACTATAGCCAAGCTCCGGCAGCAAATTCGAATTTTGAAAGCCAATTTAAGAATACAAAAGACCGCAGGGAAAAGGAGGAGGACCATGGAAGCAAGAACCCCGAGGACAAGAACCCGTTTTGTTGGTCGAAACCCCATCAGGAGACCTATTGCCGAGGAACAATCTGTTGTTCCAAATAATAATGAGGAACAGGGTGCTGTTCCAAATGACATGGAAGAACAAACGGAGGGACAGACTGCTGTTCCATCTGGCCCTGAAGAATGGATGGACATTCCAATGGAACAGCAAATGGCTCCGATGGCAGGAGGACCACAGCAACCCTTTATTCATGTTAAGAAAGAAATAGAAAGCAAAGAGGTCCAAACAGAAGCACCACCCTTGGGGGTAATTCGGGTCCTAAACTCCAAGCAACGTAATAGAAAGGTCCAGGTTAAACTTCCAGCCTCTACGGCTTTGTGGAAAAAGGATCCAAAAACCAGGACCTTGCATAAAATGATGAAGGAAGCTCAGCAAGAAGCTAAGCAGCTGCGAGAGCAAACAGTCCCCAGGGAAAGATACGAAGAGCTACAACAGCAACTTCGGGACATTAGTCAGTCTGAGAGCCAGGCCTTTGAAGGATGGCAAAAGGCGCAGGAAAAGGTTGCTAAGGTAACTCGTCGATTAGATAGTGTTGTTAAGCAGATGGACACCGTGTGTTCCTTATATAATGACGTTTTGACTTGTAGGGCCCCTGCTAAAAATTATGCTTTATTTTTTCTTGAACGATATCTGAGATTAAAAATAAAAGCCATTAGGGTAGGAGCACCTATCCACATCAACACTGTTAATGATTTTATAGACTGTTGCAAGCACTATGGAGTTAAGGTTCAAAGGTTATTATGTGAGCTTTACCTGCACAACCTTGTGCTAGACCAGGAAACTGATTTAAATCCTGGCCCTTTTGTTGGCGATATACAATTACAAGCCTTTATCTCATTTGGGGTTAATCAACTGAAGTGGCTCAAGCTTACAACATCTTCCAGAGACAAAAGAATAGCCTAGATTTATGGGTACGAGCTGAACCTAGAGACCCAGTGACGCTATGGAGAGAGCATAGGAGTCTTATGAGGATCCCAGGTGTCATTGAGATATTATGACCCATGCATGAAGACTTGATCCGAAATAGTATGGAATATTTCCTGACTATTAAAGACCTTGCCATCAATGCTGCAAAATTTCAATACCGGACCTCTAACCCAAACATCCAGCTCAGGGAACCATTCAAATATGAGAATTTTGAGCTGGCTGCCAGCCGATTGGGCCTCTATGGGGAACGGATTCTGCGAGCAGGGCCATCCTGGTTGGGGTATCGATTTCGCAGTCCAATTATTTGGCACCCTGCACTCGGATATCAGGCCTTGTATGAGATGCCTGCAGATCAAATAGATCAGTTCTTTGAAAATCTAGTTGCTCATCACGGTTGTCGGCCTCCTCGCGAGATCCCTTCTCCGGCCTATTCTCTCACCGCCTTGCATGTCAACTATAATGTTTTCATGAGGCCATGAAACAGGGTAAGCAGGGGGGTGTGTGGAGCACTTGGAAGGTATGCTTTTGACAAGCAATCTAGTGGTTTTTCAATAATAATTCTAACATTTTCTGCATTATGGATTCAAAGAAGATAAAGGATTTTGATAAAATATGCAAAAATAGACAAAGGAAGCTCAAGTGCTAATAATTGAAGTTTCTCTATGCAGGAAGACGTGGAAGCAAGGAATTGTCGTTCAAAAGCGAGAAGCAAAGGGAAAATAACTGTTGTCCCTCCAGCGGGGAACCGGATGCAAACAAGATCAAGCAATATTAGAGACGAATAGCCCAGGAAAAGAATGCAGGATACCGAGTTGGCAAACGCAAGAAAGAAAAGAGAAGAATTATATGATTAGCGAATCCCTCAGGATCTTTGATCCTGAGGGATCGCTGCTTTAACTTATCTTTGATTATCTAGATACCTCCGTCATTTCTTTTATATAAAGGCATAGCGCCATCGAGCAAAGGGACGACTATTTTATAACTTTAAGTTTCAGAACAAATGTTGATCATTGAGTCTCACTCAGACCTGATTTTGTTATACTTTTGTTGATGCGATTAATATAAAAGACTTGGTGTTCATTTCGTCTCTGCGTCTGGAGTAACCTAAGGCAGTGTACCATTGGCAACTAAGGGCCCGGCTCCGAAGGACACTTGGTTTTGTATCATCATACGGTGATTTGCGTGTGGTTTGTTTCTCTTTATTATTTAGTAATCTGATACATTTTTCATATGATATGCTATGCTCTGTTATAATCAATATCTGAATGATTTCTCCATATAATGTCTTAGCACTATACCATTGAATCTATTCAAGGCTGAATTGTATCTTTAATCAGTTATTTCTGTAACAAAATGATGGTATGAATATTACTGTCACTGGATCCATGTGAAATTTTATTTGGAAGACTTGGAAGCAGTGTTACTATGTTTAGAAACATATTCATATCATTCATTATCCTCAGATTGCTATAGTAGGATAGATCATGTACATACGAGTGATGGCTGTTGTTCCATAATTCGTCAAGGATTGTTGTTCCACTTTATTAGTGCTATTCCATTTTATTACTGCTGTTCCATTTTACTGCTGTTCCATTTTATTGATGTTCCATTTTATTACTGCTGTTCCATTCTACTATTGTTCCATTTCCAGTTGTTGTTCCATTTTACTTTCTGCCGTTTCATTTACCTGCCTTTGTCGTTTTGGCGTGAGATAAGGCCTAAGGCTGTAGTGAGCCTCAGCGAGACGCTGCTTAGCTCCCAGACCTATAATTCCATGCTCTAATTCCCTTTCTTTATCAGTTTCTAGAGGGATGGGTTATTGCTTCCGTACCCTTGACTGATCAACTTTCTTGTGTGATTCTATCCTTTGGGTTAGTTTAGTTATAGCTTAGCATCTGTTTTCTTTCGAATCTTTTGAACACTATACTACTGAGCATTACTCGGACAAATAGCCTCGGATTAAGCTACTCTTTGAAATAACAAAATGTTCCCGGATTAACTTATTAATGTGGGATAATTAGAGTTGTGAGAGACCCTAGATATAGCTCTACAGCATCTAGGCTTATACCTTCAGAAGATTTTAGTCCAGACAGATTTCCAATAGAATTACAATTTGGGTCATCAATCCCCGACAATGTAACAAATTGGAGAGTATTCAACAATGATATGGATATAGTTAATTTCCTTACATCAGAGGGATCGTATGAACAACATATCATAGATGAACATGAGCATGATCTAGAAATCAAACTTAATCATGATCATAACTCGATCCCAAAGTCTGTGGTTACAATGGAAGATATTTATGATCTAAAGGATAGATTTAAGAAAAGTACTAACACCAAAACTCAAAGTTCTACTTTGAGATTTGAAGTAGTAAACCTAGGGTCAAACGAAAAACCTCAAAATTTCAACCTAGGTCTAGGCCTATCATTTGAAGAAAGAATATAATTCATCAAGTTCTTGAAAACATATAAAGGCATTTTTCCTTGGGATTATGCAAATCTCAAAACTTATGATGCCTCTATAATTCAACACACCATACCCATGACTTCAAATGAAAAGCCAGTTCAACAGAAGCTTCGCAAAATTCACCCCAATATCAAAAGTCAAATCAAATCTGAATTGAACAAGCTTCTGAAAGCCAAAATAATCTTCCCTGTTAGACATTCTAAATAGGTATCCAATATGGTACCCATAAGGAAAAAGAATGGAGATATTAGGATTTGTATTGATTTTAGAAACCTAAATCAAGCTTGCCAGAAAGATAATTTTCCCTTGCCCACCATGGAACAAATTTTACAATCAGTAGCAGGTTCTGAATTAATGTCCTTTCTAGATGGATCCTCAAGATATAATCAAATACTTGTCCATCAAGATGACAAATTAAAGACAACATTCAGGACCAAGTGGGGAACACATGCATATCAGAAGATGCATTTTGTACTCATTAATTTGAGTGCCACATTTCAACGTGATATGGACATAGCTTTCAGAGGTATAATCAATAAATTAGTGGTTATTTTCTTGGATGACATCACAGTCTATTCCAAGGATAGGAAAAATCATTTAGCTGACTGTAAACACATTTTTGAAAGATGTAAGAAATATGACATTTCCTTAAATCCCAAGAAATCTTACTTTGCTTTACCAGAAGGCAAACTCCTTGGGTATATAGTATCCATGAAAGGAATTTACATTGATCCTGATAGAGTCCAAGAGATTGAAAAAATTCCCCTCCCACACAACAAGAAAAACATGCAATCATTCCTAGGCCAAATAAATTTTGTAAAAATATTTGTCCCAGATTTTTCTACCTCTTCAAGCGAAGATAAGGAAAAATGCAGTCTTCAGATCGAACAAGGATGAAAGAGAGTCATTTGAGTTAAAAAAACTATTATTAATTCTTCCTCATTAACAACCCCAGGCTTTCTCAAACCTTTCTTATTATATAGTCTCATCTGATACATGATATGCAACAGTTTTGACACAATTAAACGATGAAAATATTGAGGCACCTATCTCCTTTTTTAGCTATATTTTTTGCTGAAGCAAGAGATGGTCCTTCTATTTCATTAATCCATAAAATATGTTACATAATATACAATTATCCATCCATCTCCATGGACCCAGGAAAAAAGGGCATCCTGCCAAAGACAGGACCCCCAACTCTACACCAATTAGCACCGAACCCTCAAAATACACAAAATGATGGGTTAAAAGAACCCCCAAACACGTGATATACACCGAAAACTCCCTCAAACCCACATACCAGAAAAGCTACAACAATCACAACCGTCCTTGCATCTCGCTCAATCAAATGGTTGAGGGACAAAATGCCCCATCAAGACGGGTGGAGTTTAATGACTTGGCCCCACAAAATAGTATGATCATTCTTGACCATAGATCTGGGTGATGGAATCCAATGATCTGGAGCAATATCGCACAGCCTAAGATCACTGAAAATTAGTGTGCGATGGGGGAGATATTTTTTTCCACCCCCCTACCACGTGTTGGAAGTCGAATGGAATCGCTTCCAAATCTCCAAAACCATTTTCTGCGCAAGATCCATGCGATCGCCTGGAAACCACCTTGGACGCAGTTTTCCTTCTTGACAATGGATTGAGGGGATATTACCACTGCCAGTAAATATAATCCTCCCTTCCTGTGCATTCTTTCTTCTGAACCTGAACTAGAAATTGTGGCTTGCTGTGATTCGACACACCATGCGACCATCCGAAAAACTAAGGAAACTGGTCAACATACATTGGGGTGTTTTGAGGCTGACCGTTGCTTTCCCCCCACCAAAGTACAGACTGAAAGACTATGATAGATCATGCTAAGATAAATTCATTTCGTTCCTGTCACCCTGGCACTATTTCGAAATAATTATTTATCTTTTACTGCTTTCTTGTAGCAGGGAGCTCTTAATCTACTCTGAGACAACTCCTGCCACTTCATTGAAACCCTGCATTCTACACAATTCACACCTTGGTTTGCCAGGATGTCTGCTAGTTTATTGGATTTTCATCAAACATGGTTGAAACTAACAGTTCAAAGTCCATGGAGATGATTTTGAATTATTTGGTAAACCTGGATTAGTCTCCAATGATTTGAGACCAACTCCGATGCAGTACCACAACTAATTCTTTTCATTGAGTTTATGGTTATCTCTGAGTCCGCTTCTATAATGACATTCGAGCCATAGTCCTACTTCAGAAACTCTAGGCATTGCTCCAAAGCCATTAATTCAGCCATATTGTTGGTGGCTCTTCCTAAATGGCAGTGGAAGATAAAGATAATGCCTCCTTCCTCATCTCTTAACACCCCTCCAAAACCAGCAGTTCCTGAGTTTCCTTTTGAAGCCCCATCAATGTTGTATTTCAGATAACCTTTCAGGGGAGAATTCCATAAATCCTTCTCTGTTTCCATTTTGATTACCTTCCTGTTCAGGCCTTGAGGAATAATCCCTTGCATTCCCAATTTCCTTAGATTTCTCAACTCATTCTCTAAGGGGGGATTCTTGGGGTGAGTTTGCACTTTGGTGCTAACTGTCTCCTTAAGTTGTTTCAAGATTAGTTCAAACAGGTGGTGAGGGATAGTCTTTTTGTCCTTGAATATTATTTTGTTCCTTTCTTTCCAAACATTCCAAATAATGAAGCTTGGCATTAAGGCCCAAGCCAAGTTAAGGAACTCATACTCCAAAAAGTTTCTTCTCCACTTGTTTAGGGTATTAATGATACTTCCTTTGTCCCTGTTTGTCTGTTGAAAAATGGTAGCAAAAGAATCCCACAACCAGGAGGTGTAAATATAGCTATTGATAATATGCTCCATTGTCTCCTCTTGGGCTTCACAGAGCTAGCACCTAGAAGGCCCCAGAACACCCCTTTTCCTAATATTGTCCCAAGTCAAGATTTTTGTGATGTACCAACCACATGAAAAGCTTGATCTTCATCCACCCTTGGTGCCTCTAAAGGTGCTTCCAGGTCTTGTCTGGAACATGGGAATCAAGCTCAAGGAGAATACCTTTTTCTTCCTTAAGATTAAAGGTGCCTTTTTATTGTTACTCCATCTTAACTGGTCCTACCCCTATGTAACCAAGATCATCCTTTGTTTTAACATTCTCATAAGTGCCTCTGCTTTTGTTTTTATGGGGATGTCATCTCTACAATCAATGTTTCTCCAGCTTCTCCACTTTCCTGAATTATGAGTATGATCCCAGAAATCCTTTACCTTGTTTAATCCTTAGGAATCTGTTTCATGCTTAAGGCTCAAAAAGTCCTCTTTTAACAATGTTGGTTCTTGTTACCATTTCTCCTCCCAGAAGAGTGCTAGATCTCCTGCTCTAATTTCCCAAAAACTATTTTATTGTACTAGGTTTATGTTTTCCCAAGCTTTATTCCAGATGTATGAGCCCTTTATATTTTCAGACATTCTTATGAGATCACTAGTGTGCCAGGAGCTGGCATATTTTTCTTTCTAGATACTTGCCCATTGAGCTTTTGGCTCTTGAACCCATTGCCACCAAAGTTTGGGTCCTAAAAATTTACTAAGAATCTCCTGGTCATCTAAGCCTAGGCCCTCATGGCTCATGGATCTATAGATTTTACCCCAAGAAACAAGGGCCCATTTCTTCCTTGTTTCCTCCTTACCCCAAACGAAGTCTCTTTGGATGTTCCTAAATTGTTGTTCCTGAATTGAAGAATAGCCTTTGTCAGTACCAACCTACCAGCCAGGTTCAAAGATCTGATGGTCCATTTCTTGACCTTCTCCTACATCTTATTGAGCACCAATTCCCATATACTCGTGTGCATTGGTCTAGTAGTTAGAGGAACTCCCAAATACTTTGAGGGGAGGGAATCCCTTTGAAAACCTAGAATTATGGAGATATTTTTCTGAATAGCTATATTAGTATTTAAGAAGAAGATTTTTTATTTAGAGAGATTAACTTCCATACTTGTAGCCATGGAAAGTCATTCAGGATTTGTTTGTATGTTGAAGTTTCTTTGATTGTGGGGATTCCCTGCAGCATGGTACCATCTACAAATTTTTGGTGAGTCAGTGCCTGACCATTCTCAGTTAATTGAAGGCCCTTAATCTTGCCCAAGACTTGAGCATGCTTAATGGACCGACCAAGTCCTTCCATCATAAGGATGAAAAGAAATGGAGAGTGCAGATCTCCATGCCTGAGGCCTCTAGAAGGAATAAAGATCACTGAGGGAGAGCCATTCACCAAAACTAAAAAGCTGGAGGAAGTCACTAGGGCCATAACCCATCTGACCCAGTTATGATTGAATCCAAAAGTAGTAAGAACCTTCTTGATGTAAGTCCAGTTCACCTTGTCATATGCTTTGGCAATATCCAATTGCATGATCATTCCAGCCTGGCTCTTGCTAATTAGCGTGTGGACCACCTTGTGGGCTTGAATGATTTTATTTAGAATTTCTCTGCCTTCCACATAACCGGATTGTTCCCCTGAGACTATAGAAGGAAGAAGAGGTTTGAGTCTGTTAGCCACTACCTTGAAGATTATCTTGTATACCACATTGCATAAAGCTATGGGTCTGTACTTATCAGTCATTTGAGCTATGTCCTGTTTGGGGATCAGGAAAATGAAGGATGTATTGAGGACTTTCAGAATAGATCTGTTCACCATGGAATCTTCCACTACATTCAAAATATCCTGTTTGACAATATTCTACTAGGCTTTAAAAAAATCCACATTGAAACCATCCGGGCATGGTTCTTTTCCATTTTGCATATCTTTGAGAACCTCATTAACCTCTTCTTCCGTTACTGGTATATTTAGGTTTAAATTTTCCTCTCTAGACACCAGCTTAGGGATGTGTCTAGTAACTTCCGTGATGCATTGCTCTCTGTCTGAATTATTTTCTTGAGTTATGCCTCGGAAACGTTGAACAAACACCGCTTCGATTTCCTTATGAGAGATATGAAGCTCCCCATCCTCATCCTTTATCGAAGAGATTCTGTTGTGTGCTCTATTAGCCATGGTGGTTGTTACCGGGAATAGTGTCCACTCGGATGCTGCTATTCCCACTAAGACTGGTAGCTATCTTAGAAACAAACAAGTAAAGTCTACTTTCGCTTTCCTTTATGAAAATAGATAGGAGTGGAACAAAGAAGACCAACCTTAGTCTTGCGCTTGATTTCCTCTCCTTCATGATAGAGCTTTGCCGCTTCTTCTTTGTCAGCCCAGCTTCAAAGATCACCTGTGGAATCACAACAACATACTACTATCGAAGAACAAAGATCTATATTCATAAATAAC
>APFE030902004.1:59424-80982 GCA_000404065.3 Pinus taeda | reverse complement strand
TAAAAAAAAAAAAAAAAACACATCAAGTTTGTTTACCCCAACACGCCAACAAGTAGCAAGCCCCAACTATATAATATAATGAAGTAGTAAGTATCCCAAAGGCCTAAAGCGGATCTAATGGAAAGAAGTGACCGTTGTTAGAAGCCTTCCAATCAATATATAAATATATAAATGTAGATTTATTATTATTTAAATTGGAAATCTTCAATTAAGTAATAAAATTTAATTACCTTTCTCCCATTCTAAATTTCTTATTAGCATAATTCACTACCTTCATACCATTTTTAACAACGTTGTAACATGTGGATTAATTTCCTTTTTGGTGCACAATCTCCGCCTTTTAGGACAATATGGTGCAGTGACCCAACCACTATAGATCATTATGACAAACTAAAAATAGCAGAGAGGATGACAGGTTGTACAAACCAACATATTTTTCAAACAACTAATCCAAGATTAGTACCTTAACTTTTTCATGAAGATATCATATTGAGAATGTTTGAAAAATGGTGGGAAATCTAGGTAGCGACTATCTCTCTTCTGCGAGGGTGATGCAAAAAGAGTTAAGATTTCACTGTTTTGAATTTTTTTTTGTTAAATCAGAAAAAACCAATATTAATGGAGATATCAATATTTTTTACTAAATTTTGTGAAGTGACTAAATGTAGTTTTAACCATTCACCTTAAGATTTTTTTTACAATATAATTTCCTAAGTCTATTTAATATCTTCATTATCATAAAAAGCAACCTATATCATCTTTAACTCCACATCTACCACTCTTAGAGGGATGAAATCTATTTATCCCTACCAGCACTTGGTAGACCCGGAATTAAGATGGATCTATGTGGATAGAATTTCCCCTTTAAATAGCCTAGGGTCACATGAATACCATGGTATTACCATGGGTCAATACCATGGGTTATCATAAACCTGGAGCTTAAAACCTACTATTAGTAATTTATAAAAATTAATAAAATTTAATAATTGATTTTTATTTTATTTATTTTATTTAAACCAAGTTAAAATGTTCAAGTGACATTAAATTACAAGATCCATTTTTACTCTTGATCTACCAAGCCCCAAGAGGGATCAAATATTTTTTCACTCTATGTTAGTTTGCATATCACAATATTTGATCCAGAGTAAGATGGATCTATGCTAGTTTAATTCCCCCCTTTAAATATGTTGCATTCCATGTGAATACCATGGGCCAATACCATGTGCCATCTTTATTTTTATTATTACTAATATTAGGTTTAATAATGTTTTTTTTGCATGGTATTAATAATAATTTGGCCCATGGTATTTGGCCCATAGCCTTCACCTAAATATAACACATTTTCTGAGTGTTCGTAAATATAAGGTGGCTTATGAGTATATGGCCAAGGAGTAATAGTACCATTCATTTTGGCCAACTAGTGCATGAATCAGAATGAGCTCTGAGGGAATGGCGACGTAGGGTTTTTGCAAAACCTGCAATGGCAGATCTGAATAGAACTCTACAATATTTTCATACCAACAGTTTCACGAAAGACCGCGTATGACAAGGAGTAGTGGGAGCATCATGAATACCCCGCAGGGGGAGGACGCGGCACCTCCACCCAGCTCAAATGATTATCCACAGAGGCGTGAGGAAGGTACCAAAAAAGCTGAACAAAATGGATACAAATAGGAGATAGAACCACAAGATGCCAAGATGAAGGACAGAGAGAACCCCCAGATCACCTCGGATACCTGTAGACTGGTAGCTGCTGAACGCCCAAAGATAGAACTCCCAAGTCATCGGATCAATGCCTAGATCAAGTACATGAAAGACCATATTGATAGGCAAATTCATAGGAATGAGGCCAACAGAAAAAGCACTGCATGGCTAGATAGCCGCTAAGTGGAAGCCGAAAGGACACATAACACTACAGCTAGGACCTAAAGGGTTCTTCACAGCCATCTTTAACTGCTTAGAGGACCGAAACAGAGTATTATATGGGGGTCCCTATTTCTTCAATGCAGCTAGCCTTTATTTGAGGGGTTGGGTGGAGCGCTTCAATCCAGACAAAGAATATCTTAGCTGGGCGCCAGTCTGGATCCATTTTTATTCTCTCCCCATGAAATACTGGGACGAAGAGACCTTACAAACCATAGGAAATGGTCTTGGTGAATTCGTCAAAACAGCTGAGGAGACAAAAATTCAAAGATACACATCCTATGCCCGAATCTGCATTTATATGCACCTCAGTAAGGCACTCCCGGGTGACGTAAGTATCTTTCACGATGATGTTGAAAGGGTTCAGATAATTGATTATGAACATGTACCGTTCAGGTGCAAGAGATGCCATGCACTAGGTCACCTGTTTCAGGACTGTCCTTTAACTCAGAAACCCTCGAATATCTCTGCCTCGGATGAGCCTGATCTGAATGGCTTCACAAAAGTTTCCAATCGCAGAAAAAACCACAAGAGACCTGCTTCAAACCCTAAGAAGCCTCAAGCCAGTTCATCAAAGCCCTCCACCAGAAACAGTTTTGAAGCACTAGCCCCACAAGATTCACAACCCTGAGATCCATGCCCCCTCTGAGGAGGATCACCTGGTGAACAAACAATCTTCACATTTTGATCCCAAGGAAAGCCAAAAAGAACCATTACCCACAGATCTTTCCCCCACGGCTACCCGTACAATCCCCGCCTAGTTCTCTCAAGTAATGGAGGTAGACAACACGCAACCCGACCCTACAAAGGCATCAGAAGCAACAGAAGGAATAGGTGATACACAGCATATGGAAGAAGAACCAGAAAGCATAGATATTGGGGACTTGGATATTCGTGGCCTAGATCAGGCATGCAAAACAAAAAATTATGACAGAATTCTAGAGAGACAACTGGAGAATCTGGAAGTTATTCTCTCCAGGGCTCAAAGGCAAAAATCACTAGGTATTCAAACTGGGGGCCTTTTGGACGAGAAAAACATTAGCAAAGATAATAAAAAGAGAGGAAGAAAAATGGATCTCCAATGCACCATACGCATTGGGGAAATGCTAGCGGAGTTAAGAAGGTACTCTAAGCTCACAAAGTATTACAACTCTCTTCCCAACCTTCCATCATGAAGCTAATCTCATGGAATATCAGAGGGCTCAATAGCCTCGGGAAATGCAGACTGATTAAAAATATGATAAAGCAAGAAAAGCCCCAAATTCTCTTTTTGCAGGAAACTAAATGCAGCTCCATCTCTCTTGACCGAATTGTGGCAAAAGCTTGGCCAGGTAGTGAAGTAGTAGCAGTAGATGCCTCTGGTGCCTCATGAAGCTTGGCAATCATCTGGGATGCTCATACCATTGAGCTCAAAAACATACATGCTAACAAGCATTTCCTTCAAGCGACTTTCCACATTACAGGTACCAGTATACATGGTCTCTTAACTAATGTATATTTTCCCCAGAAGGCTATGTATAAGGTAGAAATTTTGAATACCCTTTCCTCAATCAATACTGATAGGTCTCATCCACTTTGGATCAATGGGAGCGACTTCAACATGATAACCAAGATGGAAGAAAAGCGAGGAGGAAGGAACAAATTGGATAAGGAAAGTAATAATCTAAAAGATTACATTCAAAGAAATTGGCTTATTGACATGCCATTCAACAATGGACTTTATACCTAGAATAACAAAAGAGCAGGTTCCCATCAAATTGCATCTCGCCTGGACAGATTCTTAACCTATGACAACGGAATCCACTTAGGAGGAGACCTCTTAGCTTCAATACTGCCACTTTCAGGTTCAGACCATTGGCCAATCTCTCTTCAATGGTCTTGATCAAGCAATACAAGCCACAAGCCTTTTTGCTTCGAGGCTTTTTGGATGACACATCCGGACTTCGTTAACATAGTAAATTCGGAATGGACCAACTACACTCCACCAAATGGTACAAAAATGCTTCAATTTCAGCAGAAGCTTAAATACCTCAAGAGTAAATAAAGCAATGGAACCACTCTTCGTTTGGTAACATTTTCCAGGCTTAGATAGCACTTGACCAAGACATGAAACTGTTGTAGCAATGAATCATCATAGAGGGAAAAACAGAGGAATATTCAGAACAGGAAAAGTCTCTTGAAGCACAGATTTCAGAAAGGGCCAAACAAGAAGAAACACTTTGGAGGCAAAAATTGAGAATCAGGTGGCTAAAGGAAGGGGAAAAAATACAAAAAAATTTCACAGAACCACTATACAACGCAGAATGAATAACAATATCACTCACATACAAAATGAGCAGGGGA
The DNA here is from genome assembly GCA_000404065.3 of Pinus taeda. Lineage (NCBI taxonomy): Eukaryota > Viridiplantae > Streptophyta > Pinopsida > Pinales > Pinaceae > Pinus > Pinus taeda. The sequence goes on along the minus strand of APFE030902004.1, from coordinate 76,716 downwards.
TAAAAGTGGAAAAACATGAAGAAATCGAACTTGAACTTCTCAACTACTTTAAGCAAGCCCGTCAAGAACCATAGGTTGACAGAGCACATGTTATAGGAAAAATTACAAGGAACATCCCCTAAGTCATCGCAGAGGAGCACAACCAACTCTTACTCAGGCCGGTCAACTTACAGGAAGTGGAAAATGCAGTACATCAACTAAAAGAGGGAAAGGCACCGGGTCCTGATGGGTTCACTTCTAACTTCTTCCATAATTTTTGGGAGTTAATTAAAATGGAAGTGTGGTAGGTTGTTGAGGAATCAAGAACGTTGAGATGGATGCTGCCGGCTATGAATGCCACATTTAGCTCTAATCCCAAAGGAGGCTCAATACAATACCCCTGACAAATATCGGCCCATTTCCCTTTGCAACACCATCTACAAGATTGTTTCAAAGATCGTGGCCTCAAGACTCAAACCGCTATTACCACTTCTCATATCACCGGAGCAGTCTGGATATGTAGAAGGCAGGCAAATAATGAACGTCATAATCCTAACTCAAGAAATCCTCCATTCCCTGAAGAACTCCACGAGATCAGGTATGATCCTTAAAATCGACCTCTCAAAAGCCTTTGATAGCTTAAGTTGGATGTATATTCAGAAGACCCTAATTGCTTTTGGTTTCTCCATAACTTGGACACGCTGGGTCATGAGTCTCATCTCTTCCTCTTTCTTCTCAATCTTGATCAATGGAATCCCCTCTTCACCTTTCCAGCCATCCCGGGGAATCAGACAGGGAGACCCTCTATCCCCTTTCCTATTTGTGTTAGTGGCGGAAGGTTTAGGACTAAGTATTAAAGCTATTCTGTCTTCCCAGAAACTCAGAGGCCTGTCATTTCCTAACACTCCCACCTTCACCCATCAGCAATTTGTGGATGAAAATATGTTCTTCGGTCACCCTTCAGTCGAGGAAGCTCGTCACTTCAATTCTCTATTGTCGAATTTTTTAGATGCATCAGGAGCGAAAATAAACAAATCCAACTCTTAGTTATTCTTTTTCCATACTCCCACTATCACCCAAGCTTATATAGCTCGAACCCTTGGATTCTCAATTGCCACTCTCCCTTCCAAGTATCTTGGTGCTCCTTTGACTGACTCTACTCTGAAACACTCCTCATGGAGGCTGCTCTTAGAAAAGTTGGAGGCGTACCTATCCTCCTGGACTCACAGGGTTCTCAATATGACCAGTCGTCTCGTCCTGATCAAGGCGGTTCTCCAATCCATGCCGTTGTATCTCTTCTCGATCCTAGCTGCACCCAAATGGGTTCTTAAAGATATCAAATGTATACAATGATCTTTCCTGTGGGGCAACACTAAACAAAAACGCAAATGGGCTTTGGTCAAATGGGACACAGTTTGCCTACCAAAGTCTGCTGGAGGAACGGGTCTGCGTGATCCCTATCACAGCAATGTGGTTATGGCCGCTTGCATATGGTGGAAATGGCTCACTATGCCGTTCACCCCTTGGGCTACCCTTTGGACTATAAAGTATGCTAACAGTCGACCCACAGAAGAAATAATCCAAATTTTAGAAGTCAGCCCAAGCTCTCTAATATCGAATGCGGCCAAGCAACACAAGCTCTTAATACAACAACATAGCTTCTGGTAATTTAAGAACAGCAATACAGCAAGGTTTTGGGATGACTCATGTCAGCAAAAACCCAAATTAAAGGACTTAATCTTACCTCATCAAATCCCAAAACAGGAATTGCAAACATCGGGCACAATCAAACACTTTTAGCTTCCATCCACAATACAGCGGAACAGGCAATGGCGTAGCACGGATTACATATTAAGACAGGGAACAGAATTATCAAAACAAATTCTAGGAACTGAATTAAAAAAGAGAAGAATACAATATTAAGAGGAAACAGATGTTCTTAGGTGGGGCTATGCGGAAAAAGGCACCTTCACTACTAGGGACGCATATCACATCATTATGAAGGAACACACTATCAAGGATCCTCTCTAGAATAAAATATGGGACCCCAATATTTGGTTGAAAATATCCACCTTTCTATGGCTTTTATGTCACAACAAAATCCTGACGTGGGACAATCTCCAGAAGAGAAGCTTCCATGGCCCCTCCTTCTATCCCAATTGTAAGAAAGAAGAGGAAACCTCTCAGCATATTATGAACTCTTGTCCACTAGCGCACAAGCTCTGGGAAAAGGTCAACTTTAGATGCCAAAAGGATGAACGGACACAAGGCAATATTATCTCCACTGTTCGCAATTGGGCACGGAACCCATTCAAAAGAAAGCTTTTAAACTCCTTATGGAAGTTAATACCGGGGTTTCTCATGTGGACAATTTGGAAGGAGAGAAATCGGCATATCTTCAAGGATCAATCTATGCCCTTGGAATCTCTTTGGAATACAGTATGTCAGAATATCAGGGAAACTTTACTTCTTCAAACTGGGTCTGAGGAGGAATTCCCCTCCCTCCCACAAGAACAAACCATATGGACAAACTAGAATCTTTAGTGGAATCAAGAAATGATAATCAAAGGAAAAACTCAAGCAAAAAGAAGTACACCATATAAGTGGATTCCTCCTCCCCGTCACATGTTCCAGCTAAACTTTGATGGAGCCTCGAAAGGGAATCCAAGAAAGGCCAGATTTGGAGGAATAATCAGAGATCATAAAGGCAATCCTTGTCTAGTCTACTTCAGCTCAAATGGATGGGACACGAATAACTCAGTATAATTAGAAGGATTATGGCAGGGACTCATTTTAGCCCACAAACATGGACTATTCCCGCTTGTTATAGAGGGAGACTCGCAGATCCTTATAAATATAGTCACCAAAATCTTGGAGGGAACACCCTCAAGTAAAGTGAGCAACAGCTGGGGGATGGCGAGTCGATTAAAACTCATTGAAATCTGGCTCTCCTCCCACAGGGTAATCAATCTCAAGCACATATGATGGGAGGGAAACAAAGTAACTGACCTTCTGGTAAATATAGGTGTAGAAAGCAGAAAGGATCTCCATACAAGTACGCTCTCTACAGTAGCCACTGAACACCACATACTAGAGTATAAGTAATTAGTGAAGAGTGAAATGGCTCAGGAGGAAGAAGCGCACCCGGATGCGGGTGAAACCCAAGACCATTAATGGCCACCCATCGGATCGTCGGCGCTAGGACCTGCCAAACAGTGGGTAGTGCTCTACTCCAAGCTCACCTAAGACGAAACCTGGCCAGCCTACACGCAATAATAAATGGCCCCTCAGGCCGAGATCTGGACACAGTTGGTATTCATATGGAGCCTCTCAAACCCTCCGTTTATTCCCTCGTCCCTCAGCATCTGTCCGCCTCAGGATGGAATTTCTTGCAGCAAAACTGCCACAACGAGGTGATGTTGGCTTCTCTACTGCATTGACCTCAGAAATGGGCACCATTACTCCCTCTCTAGGCACTGCCCTTTGAATCCTGCTCAGGATCCCTGTGTACACAACCTTTTCTCCCTCCCGTCCACTTGTCCAGTTGATTTGCACTCCAACCACACTGATATGGTCCGTCACCGTATGAGGAGTCACACAGGAGGCACCTGAGGTGGCAGCGCTTGCCCTCAGGCAGCGCAGAGCTCAGCACCTGCCTCTCCCCCTCAGCACCATTAGAATTCACCTCCCCCTAGGTCGCCGCATAGTCACTATCCCCATACGCGCAATGGACAGGCGCAAGGGTTGGCCTCAATGGTTGCGCACAGGGATGTCAGGCTCCACACTGCAATTGCTCCACTACATCCAAGCTTTGTCCCTCACTCGACCCAGTTCAGGTTCCAGAGTAGCCTGAATAAGCCCATCATTACTACCAATGTGACTACCGTTTTCTCTGAAGAAGATGAGCAGAACAATGACCAAGCGAGGAATTCTGAAGTGCACTCTCAGGAGGAGAGAAATACTGAAGTGGGTAGGGGTTCTGAGAAAAGGTCGAAGGATGATGGCGAGGGTGTAAGGCATAGCAAACTACATGGTGAAGGAGCTCACGCTGGTGACATTCAGCGAGCTGGTGGTAACTCTGCAGGAGCTGCAATAATGATGGAGTTTGTTGGCAGTTCGAGCGGCACCTAGCATGCAAGAGAGCCTCCAGGTGATGCAGCGAAAGGCGACATGGTGGATAAGGATGAAGACTGGAACCAATATGTCTGCATCATTATTAAGGAGACACCTGACGAGGATGACAACAAATGACGCCACATGGCATCCGTTGCCACCCACGAGTCAACTCAGAATCTGCTGCTGACAAGTTTGGTCCAATCACTTGTTGTTTTTGTTGTTTGTATGATTGATCAGCGGGTTTTTTGTTCTGTTGTCAATTCCGATGGCATTGTGTTGAATCTTTTTCTAGTTCTTGCTTCAAAACATGGATCCAAGTCCTATGTATGGGTTTCCTTTGGTGACAGTCCCGAGATATATGTTTGGTCTTTTTGCAATGTCAAACTGGTTTCCCCAATCTGGGGCAGTTTAGACTTTCTTGATGAACTATAGCAACAGTGGTTGAGGCGGGGCCTCGGTGTAATTATATTTTTTGTTTTTATTAATAGAATTAGCCTTACATAGAATATATATATATATATATATATATATATATATATATATATATATATATATATAAGGTGGCTTATGGAGTAAATATAAAAAATGTTTATTTATTTTACCATACCTCTCGTTTATTTATATTTTTTTATTAATTTACCATACTTTTTTTATAAAGTATGGTATTGGCCCATAGGATTCAATTAAATATAAACTGTTTTTTTAGCCTTCTTAAATAGAAAGAAGGTTATGGACTAAATATAGAAAGAGGTTTTATTTATTTACCATACCTCCACTTTATTTATATTTTTATTTATTTACATGCTTGAGTGTTCATAAATATAAGGTCACATATGGAGTAAATATAAAAAAATGTTTTATTTATTTACCATACCTCTCGTTTATTTATATTTTTATTAATTTACCATACCTCTTTTATAAATATGGTATTTGGCCCATAGGATTCACTTAAATGAAATCTCATTTTTGAGCCTTCTTAAATAGAAAGAAAGTTATGGATGAAATATAAAAAGAGGTTTTATTTATTTACCATACCTCTAGTTTATTTGTATTTTTATTTATTTACCATACCTTTGGAGTAAGTATAAAAGGAGCTTTTATTTATTTACCATACCTCCACTGTATTTATATTTTTATTTATAATTATCATAAATACATTTTCTTGAAAATGAGGGCGAACGGAAGATTGTAACTCCTAATTTCAAGGGCTAAATTTACTTTTCTTACCCTCTCTCTTAAAATTAGGCGGGCTAACCTCCATACCTAATTTTTTTATAAAATAAATTTGAGGCGATTTGTAACAATGTACTATGATACAAAATATTCGCCCAATAAAAATATAAAACCCCTTAATTTAGGCCAAGGGCGAAAATTTGCCCCTAAAATTTTCCATGGGGGACCCTTTTAAATTTTTATGCTTAGGATAATAAAACCCTAACTCTAAGAAAATTCCTAGAAAAACCTTGCAAAACTAACTAAGGATGAAATCCATATCACAATCGCATTTCGCAACTTTTCCGCATGACCATGTTAAAAATCATTACAAAAGTGCGATATGTGATAAGGCCTCCCACTCCGATAACATCACTTGGTCATTTCGCAAATCGCATTTTGCACTTCACATAGTTCGCAAAAAACTTGACCATGCCATTAGAACAACCACAAATGATTTGCAAAATGTGATATTGCGATCTCGCAATCGCATTTTGCTTAAAATATCCAATAACGCTATATGGTATCCTTTTTAAGACCACGATGCGTGATTAAGTCCGGCAAAATGTATGGAATAATTACGTGGGCTCTAACCCAAACCTGGTATAAACTGTTTTGTTGTAGTTCTCTACTCCCAAGCCTGCTAAGCTTCTGCTTCACTCCTATTCTCCTCCTTCTCCTGCCTCTCCTGCCTCTGCCAGAACTTCAGCTTCCTCTCCCTCTGATTATGCAAACACACGCACATTTACTTATTTTCCTTGTTTTATCTATCCCTGATGCCTCTAACTGTTTGTTTCCACTTTCCACTGGCTCTTTGGCTTCCTCAATGCTCGCTTCATCTCCCTCTGCACTGGGTTGTCCTTTGGCTTCCATGTTCTTCATTTGCTTTGGCTTTTCAGTTTCCTCTGCACTGGCTTACCCTTTGGCTTCTTGGCTTCTCGGTTGCTTGAGGTTCCTCTATCTCTTCATGCTCACCAACACTCCTAGGACACGTTGATTTAACAGTGAGGACCAAATACATAGAGCAAAATTGCTGCATGTTAAAACTGTAACAGAGCCCCTTTTTTCAATGATAATAGGCATACACAGGACTTTATTGTTTAACAGACATGCCACGTCCCAATCGCAATCACAATTAGCTTTCATTTAGGCCTCATAAACTATTGGAACCGTTATCATAAGATTTTTGGCCTAAAAAACCCCAGGGAATGCAAATACTGAAATACATAGGAAAATTATGAAAATCTGACTGAAACTCTAAAGGGTGGACTTCAAATTTATTATCCCCACATTTATAACTTTATTGGGTTGGCTACATATATCGTAATCGGCAATCGCAACTTCCCAATGGTCGATGGCCGATTCACCTGTGGATGTGAAATTATATTAAGCCAACTAGTAATGTTGCATCGGGTCCGCAACATTCATCATAATCGGCACTTGCAGGAGGACAACCCTTTGGGTATTGTGATATGCGATTCAATATGGCGGATGCGATATGATATTAAATCATATTTCAATGTTTCAGTTGGTCCGCATGTATCGTAGTTATACGACATTTATATATATATTGCAAATTTGCATGTTTTAATGCACCAAGGCTTAGAGCCCGAAAATATGAAATACACTAAAAGCATGCTTTAGAACACTTTTGGTGGACTTCACTATTTATGCACTCGAACTTATATGTTTCATCGAGTCCGCACATATATGTCATTGATGGCACATAACCGAACCACCGATTATCATATTGTCGATATATATATATCTTATATATATATATATATATATATATATATATATATATATATACATATATACATGCACTTCTCCACTCCAATAGTGTATTTACAATATAGCTAAGTCTTCCACCTCTGATAGTGTATTTACAATATAATTAAGTCTTCTACCTATGATAGTGTATTTGCACGCATATACACTATATTGGTCCTGATATCTCCCGATAGTGTATTCTTTGGCATTCTTTGCCATACTTTGCTCTAATAGCTCCCGATAGCTCTGTTTTCTTCCTCTGATGGCTTCGATAGCTTTGTTTGCTTCCTCCATTAGCTCTATTTTCTCCCTCCAATGGCTCTGTTTGCTCCCTCCAATGGTTGTGTTTGCTTCCTCCGATGGTTCTGTTTTCTCCCTCCGATGGCTCTGTTTGCTTCCTCCGATGGCTCTATTTGCTTCCTCTAGCTCCTCGAATATTGCCATATTGACATCAATGACAATCTATGTCAACAATCTCCCCCTTTATTATTGATGGCAATATTCTTCTGCTCTCCCCCTTTGACATCAATGGCAAAGGACTGCATACGGACTCCGCTTGTCGAACTACTCCCCCTATAGAACTGCTCCCCCTGTCCTGCAACATCTTTATTAATGAACTTGAGTGATGCTAAAGAGATAACCCCCATCTTTTGACGAATATGTTCAAATGCTTCTCGAGGACGAGGTTTTGTGAAAATATCAGCTATCTGCTCCTTAGTATTGATATATTCCAAGATGATGTTTTGTTCAGCTACTTTTTCACAAAGGAAATGATACTTGATTGGCATATGTTTGGTATTTGAGTGCATCACTATATTTTTGCTGAGACTGATAGCACTTGTGTTATCACAATATATGGTAATTGGTTGATATGTACCTATGTTCACATCTTTTAGAGCTTCCTTCATCCATAGTATTTGAGTACAACAATCTGTTGCAGCTATATACTCAGCTTTGGCTGTGCATAATGATATAGATGTATGTTTTTTGTTGAGCCAAGATACTAAATAGTCTCCCAGGAAGAATGCATTTCCACTAGTACTTTTCTGATCATCTACACTTCCGACCCAATCAACATCAGTGTATGCAGTTACAGTCAGTGTTGAGCTCTTAGGGTACCAAATACCGAAATCAGGAGTTCCTTTCAGATATCTAAGAATTATTTTTATAGCTAACAAATGGGATTGTTGAGGAGCATATTGAAATCTTCCCACCATTCTTACTGCTTGCATTATGTCTGGTCTCATAGCAGTTAGGTACAAAAGGGCTCCAATTATTGACCTGTAATGAGTTGCATCTACTAGAGGGGAGTCATCATTTTTGCTCAATTTGCAATTTGTGGTCATAAGTATGCTCATGGGTGCATAGTCTTCCATTCCATATCTTTTAAGCATGTCTTTAAGATATTTGGCTTGAGATATAAACAATCCTACTTTGGTTTGATATACTTGTAGTCCAAGGAAGTGTGATAAGTCTCCTATCATAGACACCTTGAATTCTCTTAACATGTTTTGAGAAAATTCATGGCTCATTTCATCATTATTTCTAGCAAAAATCAAATCATCAACATAAACAAGTGTGATTGATAACTTACCTTCATCCTTCTTTATGTAGAGATTACTTCCTTCCACTCCCTTATTGAAGCCTTGTTGTTGTATATAGTGATCCAATCTTGCATACCAAGCATTGGGAGCTTGTTTCAACCCATATAATGCCTTTTTCAACTTACAGAATAACTCTTTTCCTTCCGTTAGATCAAACCCTTCTGGTTGCTCCATGTAGACTTCTTCCTTGACTTCCCCATTCAGAAATGCTAATTTTATGTCCATTTGATAGATTTTGAATCTTTTTGAGCAAGAAAATGCCAAGAACATCTTGATAGCTTCCATACGAGCTATTGGTTCAAATGTTTCTTCAAAGTCAATTCCTTCAATTTGTGAATAGCCTTTGCAAACAAGCCTTGCCTTGTTTCTGATAACTTGTCCATCTTCATTCATTTTATTTTTGAATACCCACTTGGTTCCTATTATGTTTTTGTCCTTTGGACAAGGTACCAACTCCCATGTCTCATTCTTCTCAATTTGGGAAATTTCTTCTTCCATGGCTTTTTACCCGATGAGGGTCCTTACTTGCTTGTGAAAATGTTTCTAGTTCTATCATTGATAGAAGAGCAATAATGTTTCTCTTTGGTGTAATTATCATCCTTCTTCAGGTTTGCATCCCTTCATCTCTATTGCCAATAATCTGCTCTTCTGGATGATATTTCTGGAGAAACTTCATCTTTGAAGGGATATGAGGTGGTTTTTTTCTTCTTCTTCTTCATCTTGATCTATTTCTTCTTCTTCATGTTCTTCTTCTTCAATAAGATGATCATCTTCATGCCCTTCAATTTCTTTTTCTAGAAGGTCTTCATCAATCTTTACATAAACAATTTCCACTATTTTCCTTAGTCAAAAATTGTAGCACTTGTAGGCTTTGCTCCATGTAGAGTATCCAAGGAATATCCCTTCATCAACCCTTAGAATCAAACTTTGCTAGTGAGCCATCATTGATTTTTATGAAGCACTTTCTTCCAAAGATCTTAAAGTACTCTACTGAAGCAAGTCTTCCTTTCCATAATTCATGAGTTTTTTCACAATTTGGTCTTAGTTGAGTTCAATTCAAGGTATAGACAGTTTTCCCGGCTACTCTCCAAAATTTTGGCTGCAAGTCTACTGCTAATAACATTGTTCTTGCCATTTCTTGAACAGTTCGGTTTCTTCTTTCAACTACCCCATTTTGCTGGGGTGTTATGGCAGTAGAGAATTCTCTTTTAATTCCATGTATATTACAGAACTCATTAAATTCTTTTGATGTGAATTCTCCCCCTCTATCTATTCTGTGGCACTTAATTTTTTAGTCCTTTTCATTTTCCACAAGAGATTTTAGATTCTTAAAACACTCAAATGTTTCAGATTTATATTTTATAAAATATATCCACATCATTCTAGTTTAGTCATCAAAAAATAAAACAAAGTACCTTTCTCCTTGGAGTGCCTGATTTCTAGTTGGTCCACATAAATTAGCATGGATGATCTCCAAGGGCCTTGATGTAGAGAGCTCCTTGGTCTTGTGGCTAGTTCTGGTTTGCTTTCCATGTTGACATGGACCGCATACTCCTTGATTTGGTTTGAATAGCCTTGGGATGTCTCGTACAACTTTAATCTTGCTGATATTGATTAGATTTTCGAAGCCTGTATGTCCAAGTCACTTGTGCCACAACCAACTTTCATCTATCTGACTCAGGTAGCATTTATTTTCTTGAATCTTATTCAGAATGTAAATGTTGTCTGGTGTTCTAACCTCTTTCGCCACAACTTCCCTGAGGAAGAGTTCCTTATTTCACAACCTTTGGTGCTAAAGACAACATTATGTCCTTGATCACAAATTTGGTTGACACTAGGGAGGTTGTGTTTGAGCCCATCTACTAGCAGAGCATATTGATCTTTTACTTTTCCATTGATAAGAGTAACAGTTCCTTTTCCCACAATTCTAGCATATCCACTTCCAAAGGACACATTTCCTTCCTTTTTGCTCAATGAGACAAACTTCCTTTTGTCCCTTGTCATGTGTTTGGAGCACCCACAATCCACAAACCAATGATTTTCATTATTTTGAGCATATAGAGCGAGGCCACATTTATCCATGTTAGGATTCTCACTACTTTCTTTTCCTCTTTTGAGTGGGTAGTTTTGTTCATAGTGTCCATTATTGTAGCATAATGAGCAAATCAAATCAAATTTGGTCAAGGGATCAAAAGAATTGAAGGTTTTGATTTGTCCCTACCTTTTGGGGCCATATGGTTTGATTATTTGATCCTTTAGCTTTGGTGTTTCACTCTTGCAAGCCATGCAATGTCTGGCTTGATGACCAAAGTTTTTACAATGAAAACAATGTCCAAGAAAGATAGTTTTGTACCTGTTGTAGTAGTCATGGTTTGAGTCAATTTCCTTCCTTGGAATCACTCCCGCTTCATTCTTTGGATTTGAGATGGGCCTTTGATGGAATACTAGTTTTTATTTGTTGTAGTATCCATGATTCGAATCCACATTCTTCTTTGGAGTTATTCTCTCTTCATTCTTTGGATCTAGGATGCACCTTTGATGATAGACTTTTTCTTTTTTTGGGTTGCTAGAAAGTGCATCGGCATAACTTTTCGCACTATTCTTAGTGCTTAATGATTATCCTTTAAAACCTATTCCAAACTTGACATGTTGAGGTTTTTTATTTTTTAGGATAGTCTTAAGTATTTGAGAGCTTTTCCAACCCTTTTTGACTTGCTCGAATTCCTTCCTTAGAGATACTATTTTGGCTTCACATTCTTCGCAAGTCTCTTCTTTTTCTTTTAGATTTGTTTCCAAGAGATCTTCTCTTCTTCTTGTTTCCTCGTTTTATATCTTGAGAGAAATGATTTTATTCCGTAATTTTTCATTTTCTTCAATGGCACTTATTAACAATTCATCTACATTGCCTTCTAGCCTTGAGTCATCATCATTTGTGAATTCCATGAATAATGTTTCTTGGCTTTAATCATGGTCACTTTCCTCGTCTGATTTCTTTTTTTATGACTACAAATTCATCCTCATCAAACTCATCTTGCTTAGAGAAGAAGTTATTCTTATTGATCCCTTTATTTTTGTATACCATTCTCTTAGAATTTCCTTCATCATCATTATTTGTTTATGAGGACATTTTGCAGCATAATGATCTACTTTTCCACATTTGAAGAAGATAAGAGGGTACTTCCTTTCCCCTTATTTGATTTTGAAGCCTTCAATGTTGCATCTTTGGAGCTTGGGCCACCTTTTCTCATCTCATAGGCAGTGCGGATTCCATGGAGTTCATCCATCTTTAGAGTATCTAGATCCTTTTCTTCTTCTATGGTGCTTATTTTGGAGTCAAATCTCTCTAGAAGAGATCTTAAGACCTTTTGAACAATGGTACTTTCTTCAATCTTTTCGTCCAATCCTTTAACAGAGTTGACCACTTCAGCTACTTGGAGAAAGTATGATGCAATATCTTCTTCATATTCCATTTTTAGACTTTCAAATTGCCCTCTATGAGTTTGAAGCTTTTCCTTCTTGACTTTTGAGTCCCCATCATATAAGCCAATTAGCTTATCCCACATTTCTTTAGCAAAGTTACAATTCATGACTTTTGTAAACTTGGAATCAGTGATTCCACTAGTGATGGAGTTCAAGGCTTTTGCATTTGCAATGTAGGCTTTCCTCTCATCTTGATCTCTTGGAAGAGTGGGAGGAATTTGGTAATCATTTAGAACAAAAGACTTCAGGTCCAAGGGACATTAAGTAGTAAGTCATTCTCTTTTTCCAGAAACCAAAATTAGTGCCATCAAATAGAGGAGGTCTTCCTGATGCTTCGTGATTTCTCATCATGGCTATGAATCCTTCTTCATGTTGTTAGGCTAATATGAAGAAGCATGCTCTGATACCAATTGTTGTAAATACTGGGGGGGAATCAATATTTCTTTTTAATTGTTCATTTTAACACAAAAGCATATATTTATGGAACATAGAAATAGATAGCTGGAATAAATGCTTTTATTAACACAAGCAGTGCAATGAAATAAATACAATATATAACTAGTTGCAATCAGTTGCCAAGCACAACTTGGAATTTTGTGAGGCTCCAACCTACAGAGAACCAACTCTGTTTTGCACTTAGGAGCGCCAACTCCCAAGGATTCCAATCCTTTCAGTTTTGACGCTCCAACCCAAACCTACTATAAACTGTTTTGTTGTTTCTCTGCTCCCAAGCCTACTGAGCTTTTGCTTCACTCTTTTTCTCCTACTTCTCCTGCCTCTCCTACCTCTGCCTAAACTTTGACTTCCTATCCCTCTGATTATGCACACACGTGCACTTTTCCTTATGTTTCCTGTTTTATGTATCCCTAATGCCTCTGACTATTCGTTTCCTCTTTCCACTAGCTCTTTGGCTTCCTCAACACTCGCTTTAGCTCCCTCTACACTGGCTTGTCCTTTGGCTTCCCTATTCTTCATTTTCTTTGGCTTTTTGGTTTCCTCTACACTGGCTTACCCTTCGGCTTCCTAGTTTCTCGATCATTGTAGCTTCCTCTGTCTCTTTGTGCTCACCAACACTCCTAGGACATGTGTATTTAATGGCGAGGACCAAATACACAGAGCAAAACTGTTGCATGTTACAATTGTAACAGAGCCCCTTTTTTTCAACGATAATAGGCATACATAGGACTTTATTGTTTAACGGACATGCCACGTCCCAATCGCAATCACAATCAGCTTTCATTCAGGCCTCCTGAACTATCAGAACCGTTATCATACGCCTTTTGGCCTAAAAAACCACGAGTAACGCAAATATTGAAATACATAGGAAAATTATGAAAATCCAACTGAAACTCTAAAGGGTGGAATTCAAATTTATTACACCCACATTTGTAATTTTATCAGGTCTACTACATATATCACAATCAACAGTTGCAGCTTCCCGATGGCTAATGGTCGTTTCACCTATGGATGCAATATTACATTAAGCCAACTAGTAATGTTGCATTGGGTCCGCAACATTCATCGCAATCGACGCTTGCAGGAGGATAGCCCTTTGGGTATTGCGTTATGCGATTACAGATAAGGCAGATGCGATATGATATTAAATCATATTTCAATGTTTCAGTAGGTCTGCATGTATCGCAATTATACGACATATATATATATATGTGTGTGTGTGTGTGTGTGTGTGTGTGTGTGTGTGTGTGTGTGTGTGTGTGTGTGTGTGTATATGTATATATATACATATAGATATATATATACATACATATATATACATACATACATACATACATACATACATACATACATACATACATACATACATATATATATATATATATATACACCGCCTCTATACTCCGATAGATATATACTTCTCTGCTCTGATAGTGTATTTGCAATATCACTAAATCTTCCGCCTCTGATAGTGTATTTGCATGCATATACACTATATTGCTCTCGATAGCTCTATTTGATAGCTCTATTTGCTTCCTCCATTGGCTCTGTTTGCTCCCTCTGATGACTTTGTTTGCTTCCTCTGATGGCTCTGTTTGCTCCTTCCAATGGCTCTATTTGCTTCCTCTGATGGCTCTATTTGCTTCTTCCGATGGCTCTGTTTACTTCCTCTGGCTCCTCGAATATTGCCATATTGACATCAATGACAATATATGTATAAAGACACATCCTATTCGTCACCAATATCATCAAGGAAGGCAATACAAAAGAAATTTCTGATTTAACTTCTCTGTATAAAGGTTAGCAAGAGAAGGCGGGGATTCAGAGAGAGATAATTGTGAAACTGACTATGACCAACTGGGAGTTGTATTGGTAGTATCTGGTTAAGCCACATGGCTAGATTATGACTCTCAATCATTCCCTTCACACAACTCAAAGGATGTTTCCACTGCTCACCGACGTGATCTTCACTGGACAGCTCAGGACTCTTTTCGGCCCACCTCCTCAAATTCAACTGATGGCCGATATTTGTGACTTAAAGGACAAGCTGGCAGATAGCAAGTCATCCTCTTAGTTTCATTCATTTAGGCTCTGTTTATTTTTGGAGTTAGTTACCTAGTTAGGAGGAAGGTTGTTTGAAACCTCAAATTTTGTATAATCTATTTTTGTACTTTTAGTTAGAATAGTATTTATACCCTTCTCATGCATTTAGAGAAGGGTCCAGAATTTTATAAAAAACAGTTGCAAAGAATGCACTATTGTAATTTTGTGAATGCTTTGGTGAAATTATGGAACATGATCGTTTCTTTTAGATATCAAACTACTTTCCTTTGTTGATGCACTTTTGTATTCTTGGGAAACAATTTGATTTGAAGAAAGAAGTTGGTCTATGTCATTTGTCAAATGAGCAGGACTTCACACATATGGTACTATTATCGTGTGGGATTGATTCTATTTACATTTCATTAGTGGAAAAACTTTACTTTCATGGATTATATGTGAGATTTATTATTTCTGTTAAGCGTTAATTGCACTTTTGTATGATGCCTAGCTAAAGTTGTGATTTTCATATATAAGTCATCATGTATGTGATATATTTTTTAAATTCCTTTGACTAACTATTTAGTCAAAGGTATTATCTTTTACATTCTCATCTATGTTTAGTTGTCTTTAAACTTTATTATCACATGCTAAATAGATATCCTTGTAGATTACATATCACACAAGAACACCTGGGTTTATATTAGAATAAGTTAGTTATAGGAATTGCATTTTTTAATAGATTGCTTACATTATCATTATTCTATTGCAAGGCGTTCATAAACCACCCATTCTCATATTAAAATCCACACTGGGAAACTGATCCCATTATCCCCAGTCATAGCCACCACTTTAAACGAAAAAGGATTTGTCTTAAGTTCTGGACTGAGTGGTTATCCCCCATGTTTCGGCAACAAAATTTTGAAGTTGCAACAAGTAGATGCATTGATTTTAGTGTAGACGGTGATTTTTAATCATATTTGATTGCATGCACTAGATGGATTGGTTTCAGTGAAGATGTTGATTTCTAATGATATTTGATTGCTTGCACTAGATGTATTGATTTTAGTCTATATGTTTTCTAATTCATTTGATCGCTTTCACGCATTGATTTCAGTGTAGATGTTGATTTCTAATTCTATTTTATTGCTTGCACTCGATGCATTGATTTCAGTGTAGATGTTGATTTCTAATTACATTTGATTGTTTGCACTAGGTGCATTGATTTTAGTGTAGATGTTGATTTCTAATCCTATTTGCAAATTGCTTGCATTAGATGCATTGATTTCAATGTCGTTGTTGATTTTTTATTTGATGTAACTAGATATATGATGATACATTAATTTTAAAGTGATTGGATTAAAATTATGCATTGATTTCAGTGTAAGTACAAAATAAATATTTACAATGTGCATTGATTTTTGTGTTATAGTAATTCAACCTATTAATATTGGAGAGCAAGAGAGATAGGGTATGATGTTTATTACAATAGCTCTAGTTAAATATTTGAATGGTTACGATTTCACTTCCATTTTCATATAATCAATATGAAAAGAGGGAAAAACTAATATGGGTGAAAATATGTTAGGTCCCTATAATACTAGTGATGCCCCCATTAAAATTGTAGTTGTATCCCTTATTAATATTCTTGTGCCCCTATTGTCCCCATATTGTTATTATTGTGCCCCATAGAATCCCTCTATTGTTTATTTTTGTGCCTTTATATATTACTGTTAGGTCGGCTTTGGTATATTGTGACCCTTAGACTCCTATAATATAGAAAGGAGGTTTGTCATTTGAATCATCCAAGAATTGTTCATTTGTGTAATGTAAAGGAGGTTTTCCCCTCGAAGAGGCTTATTTCTAAGGTGTTCATCTATCTTTTCTATCTTTTTTGTGAGCTGGTTTCATAACATTTGGTATCAGAGCTTTGGATTCTAGGGTTTCATTGCTCCAAATAGGTCATCATGGAATTTTCACTATAACTTTTTTTCTATGAGGTTTTAGAAGCAAAAAAAAAACCCTTTTGAGATGAAATCGCACTGAACCGGTCCAAATTTCAGATATTTTCGCGCTATATTTGTGGAGATATGATCTGAGGAAGTTGGTCTTTTTGTAGACTCCTGAATTGCATTCCAAACTAGTGACCTGGGGAAAATCATCATAACTTTATCTGAGCATCGGATTGAAATTTTGTAAGAAGGTACAGAAAGAGGACAGATTGTAGTTTTTGTATATATTTTTCAGAGCCAAAGGTCAAAACAGTGACTCGTGGCACTTCATACAAGTTCACTCTTTTGGAAAGGTCTATAATCAGGTCATCCTGGGAGATTGTGCATAACTATTTCTTGGAGAATCCAATTTGGATCAGACTGGTGGCATTGAAAAGACAACACACAGCGCTACTACAAGTTGCAATTTCAGAACTGGAAGATTTGAAATTATAGAGATATATCAGATTCAATATCAAGCTCCTAAAAAGTGAAAAAAGGTGTGTAGTTTTTTTAAATTATTGCATAAGCTTGGTTTGAAAAATTAGTTTGAAGGAATTCAAAGGGCATAGTAAAGCATTATTATTGGTAATTGATGCCCCGAGGAAAGAAAATGCAAACACCTAGTAAGCAACCTGAAA
>APFE030902004.1:0-36627 GCA_000404065.3 Pinus taeda | reverse complement strand
TTAGTATTTTTTTATGATATACTAATCTACAGCAAGTCTTGGAAGGATCATGTTGAACATGTTGACAGGGTGCTACAACTATTGGAGGAAAAATAATTATATGCAAAAAGATCCAAATGTTTCTTTGGAGTCCAAGAGGTGGAATATTTGGGTCATATTGTATCTCATGAAGGAGTTAAGGTAGACCCTAGCAAAATTAAAGCGATTAAGGAATGGAAAATCCCCACATCCATAAAGCATCTGCGAGGATTTCTTGGGTTGACAGGGTATTGTCGCAAGTTTGTTAAGAATTATGGGAGAATTGCAACATCTCTAACAACATTATTGAAGAAAGATGCATTTTCATGGACTTCAAAACCAACAAAGGCCTTCAAACATCTTAAAGAGGCAATGTGCCAAGCACCGGTCTTAGCTACACCGGACTTCACAAAAACCTTTATTGTGGAATGTGATGCTTCAGGAAATGGAATTAGTGCTATTCTAATGCAAGGTGAAAGACCCATTTTTTTTGAAAGTCGTCCAATCAAAGGGAAAGTTTTTACACAAAGCTATTTATGAGAAGGAAATGTTGGCAATACTCCATGCACTTAAGAAATGGCGACCCTACCTAATGGGAAGACATTTCAAGGTAAAAACGGATCATGATAGCCTTAAATACTTTCTAGAACAAAGATTATCCTCTGAAGAGCAACAAAGGTGGGTCACAAAGATGTTGGGTTATGACTTTGAAATCATCTACAAAAAAGGGAAGAAAAATGTGGTGGCAGGTGCACTCTCAAGAAAGGATGAGGATGTGGAAGCTTTGTTGTGTGCCATTTCTATTATCCAACTAGATTGGATAAATGAAGCAAGGGAGGAATGGAAGAATGATGAAGAAGTGTGGGCACTTATTCGAAAGTTACAACAAGATATTCCAGTACATCTGATACATTTAGCTGGAAAAATGATTCGTTATGGTACAAAGATCGCTTATACCTCTGTAAGAATTCCCAACTCAAACAAAATATTCTTCTGGAATTTCACGCTTCTCCCTTACAAGGGCAGTCAGGATTTTTAAAATCTTACCACAAGGTTAAGAAGGAATTCTTTTGGGATGGCCTTAAATTGGATATTCAAAAGTTTGTGGCGGAATGTTTGGTATGCCAACAAAATAATGAAAGAATTAAGACACCGGGTCTATTACAACCTTTATCCATTCCAAGCCAACATTGGGAGGAGGTTTCAATGGATTTTATCACAGGTCTACCCAAGTCATGGTGGTACTTGATAGAATTACCAAGTATGCACACTTTTGTGCATTATCACATCCATTTAAAGCCAATACATTTTCTACGGCATTCATGGAAACAATTCAAAAGCTACATGGAAACCCAAATATTATTGTAAGTGACAGAGATCCCATTTTTACAGGAAATTTTTGGACATAATTATTTTCTTGTCTTGGTACTCTTTTAGCTCATATCTCATCTTATCATCCTCAATCTGATGGGAAAACGGAGATAGTAATCAAATGTTTGGAAGGATATCTTCTTTGCTTTGTATCTGATAAATAGACACAATGGGTCAAATGGTTGCCTCTGGCCTGAATGGTGGATAACACACTTCCTTCCATACTGCAACAAAAATGACCCCATTTATGGCACTTTATGGATATCAGCCACCATCCATCACATCATATTTAAGAGAAAATTCTAAGGTTCAAGCAGTGGAACATCACATCAAGCATCAACAACAAGTTCTTCGACTCTTAAAGGATAACCTCGTGTTGGCGCAAAATAGAATGAAACAACAGGTAGATCAACATCACAGTGAAAGAAGTTTTGATGTAGGTGATTAGGTATTCCTACAGCTACAACCATGTAAACAAATGTCCCTCAAGTAAGCTAAGAAGGATAACAAATTGTCATCAAAGTATTATGGTCTGTACAAGGTGTTCCAAAAAATTGGTACTATGGCATACAAATTGGAGCTTCCTACAGCTTCTCGAGTGCACCCAGTTTTCCATGTTTCATGTTTAAAGAAGGTTATAGGCGACAAGCTCCCAGTTCAAATAATATTGCGAGAACTTGACAAGGAAGGAAAAATTATATTGGAATCAGAAGCAGTCATAGAAACAAGAACTCGACAACTACGAAATCGATCTATTTCAGAGTATCTCATCAAGTGGAAGAACTTATCCGCTGAAGATTCCACATGGGAGGATGAGAATTTTATACAGAAGCATCCAAAACTACTCAAGCATTGAGGACAACACATTTTTGAAGGAGAGAGGCATGTTAGGTCCCTATAATACCAATGATGCCCCCATTAATATTGTAGTTGTATCCATTATTAATATGTTGTGCCGCTATTGTCCCCATATTGTTATTACTGTGCCCCATAGAATCCCTCTATTGTTACTTTTGTGCCTTTATATTATTATTGTTGGGTCAGTTTGGTTATATTGTGACCCCTTAAACTCCTATATATAGAAAGGAGGTGTTTTCATTTGAATCATCCAAAAATTATTCATTTGTGTAACGTAAAGGACGTTGCCCCCTCGAAGAGGCCTGTTTCTAAGGCATTCATCTATCTTTTCTATCTTTTTGTGAGCTAGTTTCATAACACAATAAGAATAGTAGAACAAAATAGTTTGAGGTTGATCACAATGAAGACTATTTCTAATTGACTACATTCTTATTATTCACATTTTTTTTCCATTCAACACTATTACATTGTCACTTTGCTTCAAAAAATGTATTTCATCATTTTTCATCATTAAAGTTATTGACAATATTTATCATTTCAGCAAACAGAAGTAATTGAGAAAAAATAAAATTAAAACTACTCTTAAATATTTATTTAGTAATACCTGGATGAACACTATTAAGAATTAAATAGCTATCAAAAGCAGTGATGCCTAAAATTAAATGAAATAGATGTGTAATATCAATCCTCTTGTAAACTATTGACAATATTGTCTCCCTTCTTCATCACCAACTAATTACTAATAGACGATTACATACACATATGGAATTACAACACAACAAATGTAACATTCACAAACATTACCATCCAAATCCAAACACATAAACACACAAACCACTTTAAGCATCCAAACACAGAGGTACAAACCATTCAAGGAAAACAACATAGACTAAATTAAAGAAGAAAATGATATGGTCATGTCAAGCAAAGAAAACATAATGTAAATTTCAAAGTATGAAGTTTGTCTCAAACATATACATAATAATGATAATCTAAAAGTTTGACATTGTTTCCCTCAACTAGAACCAACCTAGATCCATCTAATTCTAGATCTATTATGCGCCGAGAGGGATCAAATTCTTCGAGGTACAAACCTTTCTTCAAATTCTACACTCAGAGAAGAAGGTTTTCACCTCGAGGGATTTTATCGCTCTCGGTGCATGACAAATCCAGAGTTAGATGGATCTAGGTTGGTGATATTTCAGCATTAATTGAAGAATTACTATTTAGAATACCTCAAACAATTAGATCTAGGCAACATTTGAATATTAAGAGCAAATATTAGTCTAGAAAATATTTAGTTGGAGAATATCTCAATCATAGTTACTAAATTCAAATATGATTCGATACAAAAAAAGATTTAATTTTTTAAAATTCAATACTAAAAAAATTCAGGAGTATACATCTTTATAATACTCGAATATATTTTTTTAATATTTATATAATGTATTTTTTTCAATAATTAAAAAATTGAAATTGTCAGACAGGCGTTTCCTTTCCTTCAGGCGTTCTTGTTAGGCAGTGTTTCCTTTCCTTCATGCGTTCTCCTTCAAGCAGTGGACAGAGGAGCAGAGGGCAAGCAGTGGACAGAGGAGTTACAAGTCAAGGTTAAAAAACGAACCTGGGACCTGTGCTTTGATACCATGTCAGGCCAGGAGTAACTCCAGAAAACTGATTCGTTTATTCAATTAGCCAACTATCTATTATATACATGAATGTGATTGTTCAGTTCATCTTCTTGATGACTGTTCACATTCAATTCCCCCAATCACTGAGGACTAGGTGTCAACAGAAATAGACAATTATAATATAGAAAATATCCAAAACCCCTTAAAAATTGTTATAAATTCCAAAGTATACATCTTTATAATGCTCGAATATTTTTTTTTAAATATTTATTTTTTTTTCAATAATTAAAAAATTAAAATAAACTATTATAATATAGAAATTATCCAAAACCCCTTAAAATTTCTTATTAATGATATATGTTGTAAATATAATTATATCACAAAGTGCATAGCTTTACATGAGAATAACATATTATGAGAATATTTGTATTCACCTATATATCCAACTATACCATAAATTATTTGATGTCCAATATGAACATGGTGCAAAATAGTGAACAATATAGATTCTAGATTACCTAAGAGGTTTATGTTTGTCTTTGAAATATGGTGATGTATTAAGTGTGTAAAATCATTCTCTCAAAATATACATTTATATGCTCAATTACTATTATTCATTTATCCAACTAAATTAAATTATATTTTATAACAATTAAAAATAATATCTATTATTTGTAATTACTAATTATTTGTTAATATGATCAAACCATTTTTTATTTTACAATACAAAATATCAATATTATTATTCATTTATCCAACTAAATTAAATTATATTTTGTAACCATTACTAATAATATCCATTGTTTTTAATTACTAATTATTTATTAATATGATCAAAACCACCTTTTATTTTGCAATATAAAATATCAATAATACAATTCCATACTTATTCAAATTTCTAATAAAAATTCCACTAGTATTACAACACATAGACTATGAGTAAATTAACTAATACCCTTATTTACTTTGAAATTTTTAATTATATTAATTAACACCCTTATTTACTTTGAAAATTGTAATTATATAAAAATTAAAATAGTTTTATCATTCCTTCATGGCTAATGTATATCGTGTCCCAAAATTTCAAATTGTTTTGAAGTTAGTACCATTGAATTTGGTAACTATGATTTCAATTAATAAGATTTAACAAAATTCTAAATATAAACATAAAAACAAATTTATTTTTAAATATATAAAATAAGATAAATTTCATTCATTCTTTTTCAATATATCTACTTATTAATTACAAGGAATCAGGTACAATAACCTTCTTATAGATAAATATTTTATAGTATAGATAAATTTCATTTATAATATATATATATATATATATATATGTCAACATCTATAATTATATTATTTTACATAAATTACTTAAACCAAAATACAAATAATAGTTGGTTTTATCAGATTGGAAACCAACCAGCTACAAAAATAAAGGTTCGGATTGTGGCAACAAGCATTCTAACACACCAAAAAGACCATTTTTAATTAATGTTTTTAATTTTATATGATAAATATTCATAAAAAAACATCAAAATATTAATAATAAATAAATAGTGTCATTAGTATATACTCTTGGTTGTACAGTATATACAGTTTTAATTGCAAACCATGTATTTATATACATTACCTTAAATCATCATCACCCATCTCAAATTTTCCCCTAAACAATACCACAACCACAATTGAAGATGAGCCTTTCATCACTCACATATAAATTTGTAAAGCATTTACAATCTTTGTGTGAGCTGCCCTAAACGACTGTAAAGCATTTACAATTTGAGGTGACAGTGATGTTACATTAACATATATCCTGATATACATAAATTTTATCAAAATCATTTTTTTTTTTATCAAAATCAATATAACTTCGATTTAGAGAAACCATTGATCAAATTCTG
The DNA here is from genome assembly GCA_000404065.3 of Pinus taeda. Classification (NCBI taxonomy): domain Eukaryota; kingdom Viridiplantae; phylum Streptophyta; class Pinopsida; order Pinales; family Pinaceae; genus Pinus; species Pinus taeda. The sequence continues at coordinate 30,848 of APFE030902004.1, read as the reverse complement.
TTGTTATGTTACTTTTGAAGAGACATTGACGTTGATTTGGATTGGAGGAGCTCTGAGCTCTGAGGACATTCTCTGCAGCCAGTGACTCAAACTACTGCCCTCGGAATAACCTGGGTGAAACCTTATCTTTAAGGTTTCAACATTTGCTATTGGTAGAGTTAAATATAGAGCCAAATTGTTTCATGTATTTTTCATTTAATGCGTATTGTTTCATTTCAATTTTCCAATTTTAAATGATTATTATAAATCTAGTGTTTTTTAAGTTTCTATTTTTCTTAAAATTTAGCAACTATTTAATTTAATATTAAAAAACTAATTTAATATTATATTAAACATGGTATTATAATATTATGTGTATATATATACACATGCGGTTAAAAGATAAAAGTTTTTAATATATATTATATTTAATATAAGAAAAGATATGGGATAGACCGTGGAGAGGGAAATGAGAGGTGAGAGAGAAAGAGAGTGAGGGAGAAAGGAGAGGAGGGAAGAGAGTGAGAAGGGGAGGGGGGAGAGAGAGGGATAGAAGAGGAAGAGAGAGGGAGACAGAGATGGAAGGGGATAGGGGGGAGAGATAAGGATGTATTGATTTCATTGTAGATGTTGATTACTAATCTTATTTGATTGTTTGCACTAGGTGCATTGATTTTAGTGTGAATATTAAATTCTAATCCAATTTGATTGCTTGTACTAAATGTATTGATTTAAATGTATATATTTATTTATGATTTGATGTAACTAGATGGGTGATGTTCATTCAGTTGGATAGAGAGAAAGAAAAAGAGAGGGTGATAATGATAGAGTTTGAGAGAGAGAGAGAGAGAGAGATTAAGTGATGGGGGGAAGATATAGAGGGAGATGGGAGAGAAAAGGAGAGATAGAGGACTTGAGATATAGAAGCACAGAGAGAGGTAGGAGAGAGAATGTTGGGGGAGAGAGAGGGAGGTAGGAGAGAAAGGGAGAGAGAAGAAGGACAAGAGAGAGGAGTAGAGAGGGAGGGAGAGAGAGGAGAAGAGGGAGGGACAAAGAGATGGAGTTGGAAGGGGGGAGAGGGAGGAAAGAAGAAATACATAGAGAAACAAAAGTGGAGAGAGAGAGAGGGAGTGACAAGGCAGAGATGGAGAGAGAGTGTGTATGTTTGAGGGTGAGATAGAGAGACCAAGAAGGAGAGATGGAGGAAGATATAGATATAGATGGAAGGGGAGAGAGGGAAGAATATTTCTTGCAGTAGATACATTGATTTTAGTGTAGATGGTAATTTATAGTCCTATTTGATTGCATGCACTAGATGCATTGATTTCAATGATTTCAATGAAGATGTTGATTTCTAATGATATTTGATTTCTTGCAATAGATGTATTGATTTTAGTCTAGATGTTTTCTAATTCATTTGATTTCATGCACTTGATGCATTGATTTCAGTGTAGATGTGGATTTCTAATTCTATTTGATTGCTTGCACTAGATGCATTGATTTCAGTGTAGATGCTGATTTCTAATTACATTTTATTGCTTGCACTAGGTGCATTTATTTTAGTGTAGATGTTGATTTCTAATCCTATTTGATTGCTTTCATTAGATGCATTGATTTCAATCTAGATGTTGATTTTTTATTTGATGTAACTAGATATATAATGATACATTTTTTTTCTCTGCAAATACTAATTCTATTAACTGTAAAACAAAATAAAAATACAAGAGGTCGAGGCCTCGGGAATCATCCTCTGAGGACACTCAAAGCAGCAGAAACTATCCCTTTTGCGGGAAGAACCAGATACAAAAGCATGAGAACAGATATTGCCACCAGGAAACATGGAGAGGGGGATAGAACCATCTATCGAGAGCATAAGACCAAAGCATAAGATGACTACATTGTTCAAAATTCCAGAGGCCATTACAAAACTCAAAAAACTAGAGGAAATTGACTTTACTAAGCCACATAGAGAGAATTGAGTCCACATGTCTGAAGATATCAGACCCGAGCCGCGTCCAGAACCGCTTGAGCAAGATAATTGTAATCATTCAAAAATCCAAAAAGGAGAAGACCCAGATGGCCTTAGAATGCGTCGTCTTCATGCTGAGGTGTCTCCACCACCAGACAGATGTTATCCTTCCATGCATCCCCCTGTCCAGCATCCTCGTCAAGCAGGTGCGTGTCATTGTCCATCTCCTCCCGAATTCTCGAGACAACAGTATCCAGAGGCCGAGAGGCGCTGGGAGCCTCGCTCCTTTCAGGTCTCTCCCCCTGATCTTTCTCCAGACTTTCCCCTACTTTGTCCTGTTTATTGCTCTGACTGTTAATTCCTTAGCCAGCTTCTAGAGAGGGTTCAGACATCAAGCGCACGTGAATTGGGGGTGGGGCTTCTTCTTCCGAGAAGAGAATAGTGATGTTAGCAGTAATAAAAGGTCTATTCAAATTGCTATGGAAAGTGAAATGGGTTGTTTGGAACCCATGATAAGGAATAGGATTGTGAACAGGATCCACAGAGCTGGTGGCCGGCTGTTTTCCACGCCCTCCCCTACTTCCCCCAGAGTGACCCCTTTTGTTGTGTCGCACCATGCTGAGGGGGTACCACAGAGGCCGAGAGCGGAGGGAAGAAAAACGATCTAAGAAACCAAAAGTAGAGCCCAAAAATAGGTTACAAAGCACATGAAACCAATTAAGACACATGCGGTGAGACTGTAATTGCAGGTAGAGCGGCGAAGGGGAAGCGGCAGGGGAAATCGAAAGCTTACCCAAGCTTCTAGCAACCAAACCGCAAACTAAACGCCCCACCTTCTCAAGCCAGAGATGAACCAGAAACAAAATACATAGAGGAAACTCACCTTTGTTTGCGAGGGACTGCCAGCCTTCAAGACACACATCCAGCTTTAACCAGAGACCCAGAGGCAAGGTGCTAACAATGGTAATGAAACCCATTGACACCATGGATAAAATAGCCGGCACCATACCTTGATCCGAGCAAGCAGTAAATGTACAGAGCGTGCCAAATCTTCTGCGCTGCACCTGATCCTTCAGAACCCAAGCGAACCACCTGAACATCATTCCTATCAACCAACTTGGTCCCTGGATAATCGCGCAGGTCTGCAACTGGCAGTACCTTGCTCCTCCACTTGTCCCTTGCATCATGAATACACATTGATTACACCCACATCCGAGTGTGCTTCTCCTTCCTGATGCATATCATTTTCCGCAAGATTTTTATATTCTAGGAGCTGTGATTCAGAGGCAAGCCTGGATAAGGATCTAGCATAGAGGCTTACCCCACTATCAACTCCAATGTTTGCTAATAAATCCGCTAACTTATTTCCTGCTCTTCGAATGTGCTTCAGCACGATCGCTCTGTGAGAGAGGATCCAACATTCAATGAGTTCGAGCCTTTTAGCCATCCTCCTGCTATTGCCAACTTTGTGAGAGGGAGTTCCTTGTAAGATTTTAGTGATCATATTGATGATGATCTGAGAATCACCCTCTATTATAAGCGGAAAAAATCCATTGCTTTGCGCAAGGAGAAGGTCCTGCCAGAGACCTTCCAATTCTGTCGAAATATTGGTATCCCACCCCTTGGATCCTAGAAAGTTTAAGAGAGGAGAACCCTTATGTCTCTGAAAATTCCTCCGAAGCCTGAATTTCCCGGATTGCCCTTCGAGGCTCCATCAAAGTTAAGCTAGTACATATGTATTGGGGGAGGCAACCATTTCTCAAGTGACTGATTCCTCGGGGCTTGCGATCCTCTGATTATCTGTTCTTGTTTCAAATTAAGATTCCAATTGGCCCATATTTGATTGTTCTTGGGGGTTCGTTGGAAGGTCCTCCTTGTGCCAGGTTTTAAGAGAAATGGTTTCTTCAATGTTTTGGTAGATTATTTTCCATATATTCTCCAGAGGCATAGAATGATCTTTGAAAATTCTGGCATTTCTCTCCTTCTAGATGGCCCACATGGGAAAGCCTGGAATGAGCTTCCATAATAAATTTAAAATCTTGCTTTGGTAGGGTGTCCGCTCCGAGTTGCACATTGTATTAATGACATCTCCAAGAACTCTTCCTTCCCTCTGGCAGCGGAAACTGACCTTTTCCCAAAGCTTTTGCACTAGTTGGCAGGAATGCATGAGATGCTCCACAGTTTCCTCATGTTGTTTGGAATTGGGGCATATTGAGGGCCATGAAAACGCCTCTTCCTGAGATTGTCCCAGGTAAGAATCTTGCTATGACTCAGGAGCCAAACAAAGGTGGAAATTTTCAGCCATAGTGAAGGGTCCCAGACTTTGCTCCAAATAGGATCTATCACTAAGTGGTCGTTAATAATGATGTTGTAAGCCTCTCTTGTATTGAAGATGCCTTTTTCCTCATACCCCCATCTGAGAATGTCCTTCTCCTCGGAGGGTGAGATTCTCCTTTTCTTTAATTTTGTATCTATCATTTGTTGAACTTGAGGTGTTTCTTGACTGAAGAACTGATCCACCTTGAGCCATTCCTTGTAGTTTTGAGTGGATGAGACCTTCGAAAAGTTTTTAACTTTATCCTATGCTTGCATATTTTGCTTCGGTGGTTGCAGGTGAGAAAATTGATCCTTTAATTTGGGCATCTGCTACCATGAATCTGCCCAAAACTTTGCATTTTCTCCATCCTTCACTTCCCAAAAGCTGTGTTGCTGAATGAGACCTCAATGTTGCTTGGCTAAATTCCAAATGAGAGAACCCATACTAGCTTCTGAAATTCTTATTCGCTCCTCCACCGAGCAGTGGCTTGCATACTTGGTTGTCCATAAAGAAGCCCATGGGATGAGAGGTACCGTTAGCCATTTCCACCAAATCCTGGCCCCCATGACTTCATTACTATGAGAAGGGTCCCTTAATCCAGCCCCACCTCCTTTTTTGGGGAGACATGCTTTTTCCCATTTGACTAGAGCCCACTTTCTCTTGAGACCATTGTTGCCCCATAGGAAATATCGTTGGAGCATCTTGATTTCTTTGAGCACCCATTTGGGCACAACTAGGATGGAGAAGAGATGTAGCGGCATGGCCTGAAGGACAACTTTTATAAGAACCAGTCGGCTCGCCATATTTAGAGATTTGTGAGTCCATGAAATGAGATGGGTCTCTAATTTTTCCAAGAGGACTTTCCATGAGGAGTGCTTGAGGGCTGAGGCAATCCGAGGAGAACCTAAATAAGTGTAGGGAAGGTTGGCAATGGTGAAGCCCAAAATGTGAGATATGGAATTTTGAGTGGGAGCAGGGGTATGGAAGAAGAAGATCTGAGATTTGGACTTATTGATGGAAGCACCTGAGGCATCCGAAAAGTTCGATAGAAGAGATTTGAGTTGTCGGGCTTCCTAAACCGAGGGATGCCCAAAGAGCATGGTATCATCAACGAACTGATGGTGAGTGAAGGCTAAAGAATTATGAAAAGACAAGCCTCAGAGGTGATGGGACTGCTGGGCTAGCTTAATACTCCAGCCTAATCCTTCTACCATAATGAAAATAAGAAAGGGGAGAGAGGGTCTCCCTGTCTGATACCCCGAGATGGATGAAAAGTGGAGGAGGGGATGCCATTGACCAAAACAGAGAAGAATGAAGATGAGATAAGACTCATGACCCATCGAACCCAGGGTGGAGCAAAGCCAAAAGCGAGTAAAACTTTTTTAATATATGACCAACTCAGACTGTCAAAAGCTTTCGATAGATCAAGTTTGAGGAGCATACCTAGCTTTTTTTATTGCTTCAAGGAGTGAATTATTTCATGAGTCAGAATTATACCATCAATAATTTGCCTGCCTTCAACATATCCAGACTGCTCAGGTGAGATGATGAGAGGAAGTAGCAGTTTAAGCCTAGAAGTAATGACCTTGGAGACTATCTTGTAAATTATATTACACAGAGCAATAGGTCTATATTTGTCAGGTTTGCTAGGCATATCAACCTTGGGCATGAGAGCAATGAATGTGGCATTCACTCCTGGAAACATCCACCTCAAGGATCGTGATTCCTCCACCACCTGCCAGACTTCCACCTTGATCAGATCCCAGAAGTTGTGAAAAAAGTTAGAAGTGAATCCATCCGGGCCTGGAGCCTTTCCTGCTTTCAGTTGATGAACTGCTAATTCCACCTCATGTAGGTTGACAGGTTTAAGGAGTTGGTTATGCTCTTCCGAAACAATTTTAGGGATGTTTTGAGTAACTCTATCTATGGCCCTCGATCTATCGACGTCTGGTTCATTGTGCATTTGCTTGAAGTAGTTGAGGAGTTCGCCTTCAATCTCCTCATGCGTTTCCACCTTCACTCCCTGCTCATTCTGAAGGTGAGTTGTGTTATTATTCATTCTGCGCTGGATTGTGGTGCTATGAAAGAACTTTGTATTTTTCTCTCCATATTTAAGCCATCTTATTCGTGATTTTTGTCTCCATAACGTTTCTTCCTACTTAGCCCTTTCTGTGATTTGCGCCTCAAGAATTTTTTCCCGCTCTAACATATCCTCTGATCGGCCTTCATCAATGATCCTCTGTTACAGCTGCTTCATTTCTGACTCCAGGGCGCTCTGGACTTGGAAGATATTACCAAAATAATTGTGATTCCAAATTTTGATCTTGCTTTTAAGGTGCTTTAGCTTCTGCTGAAATTGAAACATCTTAGATCCTGATGGGGGGGAGAACTTGTTCCATTCAGAAGTGATTAGTTCTTGAAAGTCTGGATGAGACAGCCAAAACTCTTCAAAGCGAAATGGTCTCTGAGTCAAATTGCTAGGGCGCAACCACTAAAGGGAAATGGGCTAGTGATCTGATCCCAATAGAGGCAGGATGGAAGAGGCAAAGTCTCCACCCATGTGAATAGCATTATCTGAGAGCAGGAATCTGTCTAGACGAGAAGCTACCTGCTGAGTCCCTGTCCTTCTGTTACTCCATGTGTATAAACCATTATTAAATGGTAGATCTATAAGCCAGTTGTTTTGAATGAAATATTTTAGAGGTTGCCCTTCCTGACTCCCTCTACATCTTCCTCCTCTTTTCTCTTCTAGCCTAGTAATCATGTTAAAGTCTCCTCCACAAATCCAAAGAGGGTGTTCCCTACTGTGGTTAATTGTAGAGAGAGTGCTGAGTATTTCTACTTTATGTGAAGCATCTTGGGGAAAATATACATTGGTTAAGAGACCGCGTATATTAGTCCCAGAGATGTGAAATGTTGCCTGGATAAAGTTCTTGTTTACATGCATTTTGTCTAGATTGAGAGTTCGAGAGTCCCATAATATTGCCAGACCACCAGAAGCCCCCTAAGCATCTATCGCCACATTGAGACTTCCTGGCCAGACTTTTGCTGCAATACTCTCCACCATTTGTGAATTGCATTTAGTTTCTTGCAAGAAAAGTACTTGTGGTTTTTCTTGCTTTATCATGTTTTTGAGGATTCTTCTCTTCCCTGGGCTATTAAGCCCTCTTATGTTCCAGGAGGTTAACTTCATGGGGAAGAGTTGTGTTCAGAGTTATAGTACTTAGTTAGCTTGGAGTACCTACCTGACTCCACTAATAATCTACCTACTCTTATTGTTCGCTGTAGGTATGTTTTCCTTCCTCGCTTTTTGATATCTTTTGTGATGAATTTCCCATCCCAAGGGCCACCTATTTGAATACCTAAGGATTTCTACCTTTGTGCTCTACTTAAAACCTCGTCCAGATTCTCAAGTTGTCTATCTGGAATATTTTCAAAATTATATGTGGTGCAGGCTTGTTCTAGACCTGGGAGATCCAGATCCCCCATATCTATACCCTCTATTTCCTCCTCCATAATCTGAGCATCATTGAGTTCCTCATATTCCTCTTCTGCTAATCTGGTATTTGAGTTTAAATTGTCCACGTCTATTCCTTGTGTATTCCATGCTAGGGTTTTTTGTTTCTCTAAGGTTGAGGCCTCTGTGAGCAGGGGTATTGACTGAGATCCTTTGGGATTTGCTTGCTTTTGTTGTTTGGCCTTCATCATCGCCGTCTCTGAGGGAGCAGGGATTTCCGAGTTCGTATCATTTTGTTGAGCTAAAGCTTCGAAGCTATTCCTTGTTGGAGGCCTGGAGGAGCTGGCTGGAGGCACTTTAGCATTTGAAGCCTGTTTCTTGTGATGTTTCCTGCGGTTGGTTACTTTGGTGAATCCATCCGCCCTAGATGAATTAGATCCTGCCACAGGTGAAGGTTTTGGAACTAAGGGACAATCCCTGAATAAATGTCCTAGGGCGTGACATCATCGGCATCTAAATGGTACATGTTCGTAATAAATCAACTGAACCCATTCAATATCATCATGAGCAACACTTACCGCATCCGGGAGCGCCTGATTGAGATGCATGTAGACGCATATTCTTGCGAATGAAGTGTATTTTCATATTTTTGTTTCCTCAGCAACGTTGACAAATTCTCCCAAAACATTTCCAATTGCCTGTAAGGATTCTTCCTCCCAATACTCCATTGGGAGTGAATACAATCGGATCCAAACCAGAGCCCAGCTAAGATCCTCCTTGTCAGGGTTGAAATGCTCTACCCAGCCTCTAAGATACAGACCGACGGCGTTAAAGAAGTAAGGCCCTCCATCTAGCACTCTATTCCTATCCTCCAAGCAGTTAAAAATGGCAGTGAAAAAGCCTTTTGGTCCCAGTTGTAGGGTTATATGCCCCTTAGGGTTCCATTTCACAGTAATCCAGCTTCTTAGCGCCTTCTCAGTCGGCCAAAGCCCAATGAACTTAATGACTAAGGCATGGTCTCTCATGAACTGAATCTGAGCATTGATCCTTTGTCCTGGGAGTTCTACTCTCGAACGCTTAGGAGCTACAGGCTTGCATGTAGCCGAGCTTACCTAAGGATGTTGCTTGTTTTGTCTTGCTCGTTGTTGGTCCAAATCTTCACCGTTTTCGCTTTGATAAGCCTGTTTATCCTCTTCTTGATTCCCATGCTGCATCTTCATTTTGCGGGGGAGGCGCTGCCCCCTCCCCCTGAGGGGGGTCCATGGTTAGTTAGGCCTTCTGACAGGAGGCTCATGTACTCGCTTCCATCAGAGTTTTCAGAGTAATGGTTGTCTGTAGTAGGCTGCCGTCACAGAGAGCATTAAAACCCTAGCGCACAGAGCTTCTCCAGCATCCGTCCCAATTTTTCATTCCTATAATGATACATTAATTTTAAAGTGATTGGATTAATAGTGTGCACAGATTTCAGTGTAAGTACAAAATAATTATTGACAATATGCATTGATTTTTGTGTTATAGTAATTCAACCTATTAATATTGGAGAGCAAGAGAGATAGGGTATGATGTTTACTACAATATCTCTAGATAAATATTTGAATGGTTTACGATTTCAACTTCCCTTTTCATATAATCAATATGAAAAGAGGGAAAAACTAATAGGGGTGACAATAAGAATAGTAGAATAAAATAGTTTGAGATTGATCACAATGAAGACTATTTCTAATTGGCTACATTCTTATTATTCACACTTTTTGTCATTCAACACTATTACATTGTCACTTTGCATTCAAAAAATTTATTTCATCATTTTTCATCATTAAAATTATTAACAATATCTATCATTTCAACAAACTTAAGTAGCTGAGAAAAATTAAAATTAAAACTACTCTTAAAGATATATTTAGTAATACCTAGATGAACATTTTAAAGAATAATTAGGTGTCAAAAGTTGTGATACCTAAAATTAAATGAAATAGTTGTGTAATATTGTCTTCTTTCTTCATCACCAACTAATTAATAATAGACCATTACATACACATATGGAAATATAACACAACAACTGTAACATTCACAAACATTACCATCCAAATCCAAACACATAAACACACAAACCACTCAAAGCATCCAAACACAGAGGTACAAACCATTCAAGGCAAATGACATAGACTAAATTAAAGAAGAGAATGATATGGTCATATCAAGCAAAGCAAACATAATTAAATTTCAAAGTATGAAGTTTATCTCAAAAATATGCATAATAATGATAATCTAAAAATGTGACATTGTTTCCCTCAGCTAGAACCAAGCTAGATCCATCTAACTCTGGATCTATCATGCGCCTAGAGGGATCCAATTCTTTAAGGTGCAAACCTTTCCTCAAATTCTACACTCAGAAAAGAAGGTTTGCACCTCGAGGGATTTGATCCCTCTCAGTGCATGATAGATCTGGAGCTAGATGGATCTAGGCTAGTGATAATTCAACATTAATTGAAGAAGTACTATTTAGAATACCCCAATCAATTAGCTCTAGGTAACATTTGAATATTAAGAGCAAATATTAGTCTAGAAAAGATTTAGTTGGAGAATATCTCAATCATAGTTACTAAATTTGAATTTGAATTCAAATATTCCATACCAAAAAAGATTTAATTGTTTAAAATTCAATATATTTTTTTAATATTTATATAATGTATTTTTTTCAATAATTAAAAAATTGAAATAGACAATTACAATATAGAAAATATCCAAAACCCTTTAAAAATTGTTGTCAATGAATCAATAATATATGTTGCAAATATAATTATATCATAAACAAAATGCATAGCTTTATATAATATTAAGAGATTATGAGAATTTTTGTATTCACTTATATATCCAACTATACCATAAATGATATGATGTCCAATATAAACAGAACATGGTACAAATTCCACATTATAGTGAACAATATAGATTCTAGATTGCCAAAGAAGTTTAAGCTTGTCTTTGAAATGTGATCCATATACTAAGTATGCATAAACATTATCTCAAAATTTACATTTATATCTTCAATTATTGTTATTCATTTATCAAACTAAATTAAATTATATTTTACAACCATTAACAATAATATCTATTATTTTTAATTACTAATTATTTGTTAATATAATCTACCCACTTTTTATTTTACAATAAAAAAATATCAATATTATTATTCATTTATCAAACTAAACTAAATTATATTTTGTAACCATTAACAATAATATCTATTGTTTTTAATTACTAATTATTTATTAATATAATCAAAAACACCTTTAATTTTCCAATACAAAATATCAATATTACAATTCCATATTTATTCAAATTTCTAATAAAAAAATCCACTAACATTACAGACTATGACTGAATTAACTAACGCTTAATTTACTTTGAAAATTTTAATTATATTAATTAAAACTCTTATTTACTTTGAAAATTGTTAATTATTATAAAAATAAATAACCCTTCCATTTCCTTAATGGCCTAATGTATACCTTGTCCCAAATTTTCAAATTGTTTTGAAATTATACGATTGAATTTGATAATTATGATTTTAATTATAGATTTAACCAAATTCTAAATGATAATATATTAAAAAAAATTATTTTAAATATATAAAATAAAATAAATTTCTTTCAATTTTCTCACCAATATCATTTACTTCAAGAAATCAAAAATAAAATTACCTTATTTATAAATATAGTATAAGATAAATTTCATATCTATATACTATATATATATATTATATATATATTTATATTATTATAAATTAAATATAAAATATAAATAAAATCAATACCTATTTATATTATTTTACTTAAACAAAAATACAAAAATTATTTATCAAATTGGAAACCAAACCAACTAAAAAATAATAATCTTAATACTATTTCTGTAAAAAAAAAACCATTAAATTCTTATATTTCTGATCCTCTTAACTATGACTACAGTTACTCAGAGATCAGCCTAAATTCCCTATACTACAAACCAGTTTAAACCAACCAACCAACCAAACTTACTTTAAGAGTTAGACAAAATTTATAATTCATGAAAAAGTTAATAGTGGGAAGTGTCCCTAGTCCCTTTCCTTTGGGGAATGAGAAGGCTGAAGAGTTAAATCTGGAAGCACTTTTTATGCTTGATTGGTGCTGCTCTTTGAGTGCTCAGTCTGCAGGAAATGGTGTAAATCTTCAAGTTGGTGTTTCAGAGTGGCTTTTATTTTTAGTTTTTTATATTATTGATTTTTGTTTTATTATAATTTTTATTGTATTTTTTGTTTTATCATTATTTCTATAATGTTATATCGATAACGACTTGGTTGAGCTGAGAGATTTATTTTACTCAATATGAAGGGATGTGTCAATTTATCTGTTTAAAATTAAAATAAAAGTTAAAATTTATGTTCTAAATAGAAAATGATGTTATGCTATAATTAAAAAAAATGAATATGACGTAAAGTAATTAGAAGTAAATAAAAAAAAAGTGTGAATCAAATGTTTAAATCTTATACTTTTCAAAATTATGTCAACCAGAAATTTAAATAAACTTAACTAATTTATGTCAATACCAACTCCATATATATCTATGTATATAGAAAAAGAAATTAATTTTTTATGATTAAAATTTGGTTCTATGTATATTCTATTTATCATTCAAAAATACAATTTAAAAAATGAAAAATAACACACTATATTTTACACAAAAAAAATCAGAAGAAATTTTATCCCTCCTGACTTATATTAAATCCTCACTTAAAATAAACCTATACTAATTACATTTAAGCTAAAAAAATAATTTTAGATTGCATTTAATTAATTCTTTTACATTCTTAGTTATCTCTTTGGAAAATCTTCCAAGAGTGTCAAAGGAAAGTATCTCAATGGTGGATGGTAATGTAGATTTCAGTCAGTATATAGAAGAGTTGCATCCTTTGGTTTTTGCAGCAGAGAATGGCAGAAAAACGAAGAAATCTGTAATAATATAACTTGTAAAAAGGATTAGTTACAGCTACATCTTTGTACGTTGTACTTCGTTGAATTCTATTCATAATTCCATTGAAATTTTGTGTTTCAGTATGGTTTATAATAAAATATTTGTTTGCAGAATGCTTTTGGTGCAGTTACTACGGATTCTGGCTGTAATTATTCCACACCAACATTTTGTTTTTCTCTTTGCAGAGTGGGACTTCTGCAATTGTGATGATTATTGTTATTTACTTTGTTTGTATGACTGGTAACATGATGTAAAGTTTCAAAGTCAAAAGCAAACTTTTCACCAATGGTTTAAAAGATACCACTGAGAGTATTGCGGAGTACATGGTTAATTTATGTTTTTTTATACGAATGGCTCGTACTCTGTAACGATTAAAAAGCAGGACTATAACCGAGAAATAGTGCCGCGGAGGACATGGGCCCTTCACAATCGAATACAATGTCCACTGCCATCATCTTAAACGGCGGTACTCTTAAAAACTGTATTGTTAATTATATAAGGAAGAAAAAAAATCTGTATAGTAATGTGTGGCTTGATGGTAAGTTTATTTGAGCGAAACCTGGAAGATCATAGTTCAAATCTTATTGAGTATGCTGGCCTGTTTTGGTAGACGCTGGAGAAGCAGATTCCCTACCCAGCACGTGAGCCTTGCTTTCCTAAAACCATAGGATCTTAGGGAGATCATAGTTCAAATCTTATTGAGTATGCTGGCCTGTTTTGGTAGACGCTGGAGAAGCAGATTCCCTACCCAGCACGTGAGCCTTGCTTTCCTAAAACCATAGGATCTTAGGGAGATCATAGTTTCCCTAGCCTTGCTTTCCTAAAACCATAGGATCTTAGGGAGATCATAGTTCAAATCTTATTGAGCAGATTCCCTAGTTCAAATCTTATTGAGTATGCTGGCCTGTTTTGGTAGACGCTGGAGAAGCAGATTCCCTACCCAGCACGTGAGCCTTGCTTTCCTAAAACCATAGGATCTTAGGGAGATCATAGTTTCCCTAGCCTTGCTTTCCTAAAACCATAGGATCTTAGGGAGATCATAGTTCAAATCTTATTGAGCAGATTCCCTACCCAGCACGTGAGCCTTGCTTTCCTAAAACCATAGGATCTTAGGGAGATCATAGTTTCCCTAGCCTTGCTTTCCTAAAACCATAGGATCTTAGGGAGATCATAGTTCAAATCTTATTGAGTATGCTGGCCTGTTTGGGTAGGGACAGATTCCCTACCCAGCAGATTCAACCATAGGATCTTAGGGAGATCATAGTTTCCCTAGCCTTGCTTTCCTAAAACCATAGGATCTTAGGGAGATCATAGTTCAAATCTTATTGAGTATGCTGGCCTGTTTGGGTAGGGACAGATTCCCTACCCAGCAAATTCCCTACCCAGCACGTGAGCCTTGCTTTCCTAAAACCATAGGATCTTAGGGAGATCATAGTTCAAATCTTATTGAGTATGCTGGCCTGTTTTGGTAGACGCTGGAGAAGCAGATTCCCTACCCAGCACGTGAGCCTTGCTTTCCTAAAACCATAGGATCTTAGGGAGATCATAGTTTCCCTAGCCTTGCTTTCCTAAAACCATAGGATCTTAGGGAGATCATAGTTTCCCTAGCCTTGCTTTCCTAAAACCATAGGATCTTAGGGAGATCATAGTTCAAATCTTATTGAGTATGCTGGCCTGTTTGGGTAGGGACAGATTCCCTACCCAGCAGATTCCCTACCCAGCACATGAGCCTTGCTTTCCTAAAACCATAGGATCTTAGGGAGATCATAGTTTCCCTAGCCTTGCTTTCCTAAAACCATAGGATCTTAGGGAGATCATAGTTCAAATCTTATTGAGTATGCTGGCCTGTTTCCTAAAACCATAGGATCTTAGGGAGATCATAGTTTCCCTAGCCTTGCTTTCCTAAAACCATAGGATCTTAGGGAGATCATATTCCCTACCCAGCACGTGAGCCTTGCTTTCCTAAAACCATAGGATCTTAGGGAGATCATAGTTTCCCTAGCCTTGCTTTCCTAAAACCATAGGATCTTAGGGAGATCATAGTTCAAATCTTATTGAGTATGCTGGCCTGTTTTGGTAGATTCGGAGATCATAGTTTCCCTAGCCTTGCTTTCCTAAAACCATAGGATCTTAGGGAGATCATAGTTCAAATCTTATTGAGTATGCTGGCCTGTTTTGGTAGATTCCCTACCCAGCACGTGAGCCTTGCTTTCCTAAAACCATAGGATCTTAGGAAGATCATAGTTTCCCTAGCCTTGCTTTCCTAAAACCATAGGATCTTAGGGAGATCATAGTTTCCCTTCCCTACCCAGCACGTGAGCCTTGCTTTCCTAAAACCATAGGATCTTAGGGAGATCATAGTTTCCCTACCCAGCGGATCTTAGGGAGATCATAGTTTCCCTAGCCTTGCTTTCCTAAAACCATAGGATCTTAGGGAGATCATAGTTTCCCTTCCCTACCCAGCACGTGAGCCTTGCTTTCCTAAAACCATAGGATCTTAGGGAGATCATAGTTTCCCTACCCAGCGGATCTTAGGGAGATCATAGTTTCCCTAGCCTTGCTTTCCTAAAACCATAGGATCTTAGGGAGATCATAGTTCAAATCTTATTGAGTATGCTGGCCTGTTTTGGTAGACGCTGGAGAAGCAGATTCCCTACCCAGCACGTGAGCCTTGCTTTCCTAAAACCATAGGATCTTAGTATATCGACTTGCAAGTAGTTGAATGTACTCTTGGCATTATAGTGGCAGCTACCAGGATTGAAAGTAGTTGAATGTACTCTTGTACTCTTGGCATTATAGTGGCAGCTACCATTCCCTACCCAGCACGTGAGCCTTGCTTTCCTAAAACCATAGGATCTTAGTATATCGACTTGCAAGTAGTTGAATGTACTCTTGGCATTATAGTGGCAGCTACCAGGATTGAAAGTAGCTGAATGTACTCTTGTACTCTTGGCATTATAGTGGCAGCTACCAGGATTTACCTATCAAACTCAGGTGTCAAACCAACGGTGAGGACAGCCATCTCTAGCTACTATCCGCGAATGCTAGTTACCCATTCATGATTATATATATATATAATATCTATATATTAAAGGAAAAATTTATATCGGTTAATTTTTTTATTAGGATATTTCTTTTTACTCTTTCAGATGCACTATATTAAAATTCAAGTTTTGAGAAATTATAATTTTAATAAAGATAAATAGTTGGAAATTCTTGACGCCCATGTCTATACATAAACCCAATAGACAATATAACAGAATTGCCCACAAGTTTCTTCAGAGAGTTTGCAAGTCTGCTATTCTCTTTAATTTATTGAAAAGACAATTTTAGTGAAATATAAATTATGGCACTAAGTTTGGTATAATTTAGTTTATTTTGTGTGGGTTCCGCTCTTCACACCCCATTTCTAGTTAAATTTGTTATCTCTTAATGATATGCAATTAATCGTTTATTATTTTTAATACTTATGAGTAAAGATTAATATACATTTACAAATTAAAAAAATTAACATATAATATAAATAATGAGGAACTATTACGTTCAACAATGAATCAATGTATTTAAAATTTTGTTTTCATTAAATATTATTTATCATTATTTTAATAACATTTAACTCACTCTATTTTTTTATCAAATTTTATTGTTTTTAAAAAAAAGCCATGGCAGACATTTTTTTTTCAGAATAAACCAATTTTAAATAAAGTAAGAGTGGAAGATTTTATTTTTTTAACATAAAAAAGAGTGTTTTTATAAAAAAATATTAACATTGATATTTCTCAAACTATAGAGATAGTTAATATCAAAATAACCAAATGATTTTTTTTAGTTAGCCTAAGTCATCCAATAAAGAAGGCACAATGGATTCTCGTGTGGCAGGCTCATGCTTTTATTTTTAGATAAACTTGCAATGAAGCACAGTGATATATTTAATGAGAATTTAAAAGTCAACGCCTTAAAAAGTGAGAAACAAAAAAGAAGTACAAGAATTTCAATATTCTTGAGATGGATTAGCATGTATATTATTTTTCAAAGTAATATTAGATAAGTATGTTAAGGAGGTTTTTATATAAAATTAGTTTAGTCTAAATTATATTTATTAAATTTGATTTGTTAATTGGATTTATATTGAGTGGTAGAAATGGTTAATTTGTTTTAATTTTTTTAAATGATAGGATAGTTTTTAGATAGCTTCGAGGAATGATTTTTAAATTATATGACGAGAGTTACAAATTTAATTTGTTAATTGATTTAATGGTAGAGTGTGTAATTTAGAGATCAGAATAGTAGATTGTGTGTAAATTAGAGATCATAAATGAAAGATATTTCACATTGTAACTTTCACAATTTCAGCAATTGATGTACATGATAATATTGAGGGTTTTAGGGGTTTCTAAACTATTAAAATTTCCAATTTAACCATATAGAAATTATAATTATTTTTGAAAATAAATGATCTATTATTGTTGTTATTCACAAAGCCTCTTCAAGGTACTCCACAACTTTATGCAAGCCTTCATGAAAATTGAACCTTGTTCACTAATGAAAACTCTCGGCCTTTCACCATTCGATCCAACCCTTTTAACTAGTATATTTATATTCAATATTAAAAATTTATTTTATAGATTCTATTTATATATAAAAAAACTCTTAAGTTACCACCAATATGGAATGAAAGAAACTAATACCCTCTTAAAGAGAAAGACCATATATGTAATGGCCTAGTGTAACTAATAAATTAAAAGGCTTATTGGCTAGAATCTAGCAATTTAATTTTTAGTAAGATTGTGTTTTCTTACTGGTTAAAATGCACTTTTGAATGCATAAACGGATCCAATGCCAGAAAAAACCCACCCTATCCTTGCATATTAAATAACTTAAATGTATTATTTTAAAAAATATCTACTGGATTTTTGGACGAAATTGATAAGAAAAAAGTGTTCCAAAGAAAAAGGGCCAATTCGTCTATTGGTTAGACTACACATATACATATATACTAGCTAAGCCATATAAATTAAATGGCTAATAAACTCCTATAAACATCAATACATACTAACCATCAATCCATTCTAACCATCAATCCACACTAACCATTGAAACACTTACTTCATAATATATTTCATGATACGTTGCTAAAATTTCAAAAAATATAACTTTAGTTTAAATTATTATTATTATTATTAATTACAAAAAAAATTAATACATAAATTGAACATATAAACATTTAAAAAAATGGGACAAGATTTTTAATCATAGTGATTTACCTATACTTATGATGAAGATTCTTAATATGTATCTAGGCTTTATTATAATACCATGAATCAATACTATAGCTTGTCAATACCATATGTCTTAAAAAACATAACTAACTTCATATGGCATTTTTCTTTGATTTTTATATATTGTTATGAATATTCTACATTCTAAAATATTCTAGATTAAATCCTTCATATACCCTAAAAATTATTTATAATTAATTATAAATTATGAGATATTTTTATATAAACACTTAACATACATAATAAAAAATTTTATTCATAAATGATAATTAAAAAATTATTATAAAAAGATAAAAAAATATTTTAATATATTTGTAAATTAATAAAAAACTCAAAAAAATATTTATGTTTAAATAAATTAATACTCAAAATATTATTATAATATACCACAACAATTAAAAATTAAAACGTCATCTACAATATTTTTCATAATTATAATAATTATCAAATAGCATACTATTGATTAAAAGATATGCTTCAATCAATATAGGACAACCAACATATAAGCAAATCTCTAAAACACAAATTCAGGATTAAAATTGAATTTTTAATAATTTTTATGGGTAAAATTTAATCAAAAATAAATAAAATGTTATAAAATATTATTAAAGAAAGAAAGAATGAATGAAATTATTTTAACGTCCATAAGGCTAATTTTTAATAACAAATCAAGTTTTTGGTAATCTTTAATAACGCATCAAGTTTCGGTTGTCAAACCATGCTTGAATTTGCTTAAATTTGATATGTAAAGACTAAAAGCATTTCTATTCTATTTGGATTTATTCATTCATATCACCTTTACATAAAATTAAAAATCCATAACATAGATCACACCTACATAATATCCTACCACCATATTGATGTATGTGCTATTTTATATGTCACTTAATGAAAGTATTCTAGTTGGATCTTATCCATTTATCACCCTTACACATATCTAAATCAATCAAATGGACCACAACTATATAATAACCTACCACCATATGTGTGTATGCACAATTTTATGTCTCACTTAATAACAGCTTTCCAAAGAAGCTTACATACCTTCTTTTTGTGAATACCTATTAGAATTCATGTGTTATGAGCATCATTTAATGAAAACTTTGCAAAGAAGCTTAGAGACCTTCTCTTTATGAACCCCTACTTGAATCCATGCATTATGAATGTTGTTAATTTTTTTTGATATGGCAATCAACATCACATTTAGTTCACATGCTTCATGTTTTGAAATCCACACTTGCCATAATGTTATTTTTTTTTCTTTGGCTTCAACACTCACCATAATGACATTTCCTTTTTCGAATTGAGGCTTTTGTGATTTGAGTTGATTTGAGTGTCATTTTTTGAATCCTTCACATTGATATTTTTTAGACAATGTGATGGATCAGGAAGATGAAACTCAAGACATTTCCTTTTTTAATTTTTCCTTCACCCTTAATTTTGTGAAAAACCAAAACAATTAGTCATAGGTTATGCATGTAAATTTTCATGACATTAGGAGCTTATTAGTGAGATTAATTACAAATGAGCTATTAAATATCAATTTGGAAGAAGAAACAATAGACATTGAGAAAACCTAGAGAAATAAGGTCATCTCACATTTTCTATGTTCACATATTCCATCTCGCTAATAGTATCAAATATGTCAATTCATATTTATTTTGTTTCATTTGTAGATTTATCCAGTAGATTCACAAGCTCATGTAATCTACTAAAACAAGAGACAAGAATCTACTTATACTCTTTACATCAGAAGCACATAAAGATCGAGAAAAATAATAATCGACAAGAGGAAGAACATCAATGGCACATAACACAATAAGTATCCAGGGAAAAGCACAAATGAAAACCCCACTATCTATAATGCATTAATCAGAAACCCGTGATGATATTACAATGCTTGTTCTCACAAGAACAATCCCATCAATCAGTAAAATCAATATCCAACTCACAAACAAGCTCTTGGCCAACACATAGCCAATTCTCCAGCTCTCTAAGTCCTTATTTCCTTTCCTATGGATGATTAGCCCATCTTAAAGGGAAACCAGTGCATCCAGAACCACGCAATCCCTTCTAGGTTGATTTCCTAATTACATACACCATATGTACAACTCAGAATATTCTACAACAAATAGTACACTATCCCTGCACTCTAGTCTCAATTAGGTCTTTCTCAGAATCAGCATGCATGATTTTATTATGAGGGAATCTTGAGTTAACTGGAGTAGCACTAGGTAATGCCTTAGTGTACCAACTTACTATTAACTCACTATTAGTTCCTCAAATGGTTTGGAACTAATTTAACTAGACTTAACACAATAAACTGAGTTAACTAATTACAACTCATACTTAGCTCATCCTAAACCCCTATAATATAGGGAGAACATATACATGACTTCATAAAGACTTCCAACTCGAAATTCCTAAGTTAAATAAGTCAATTCACTCTAGTTAACTGTTACAATCTGCTATGAGAATAAAAGTTCATTTTAATTCACAGTTTAATTCAAGGACAAATCAAACTAGAATTTATGGATTCTGTTTTTATCATTTCTTATTTTTATTTTCAACACTCCCTCTCAAAAAGAAAGGAATTCAACTCGATCCTGATTCTGAACCTTTGAGATGTTCTGCATGCAACACTTCTCTCTAGTTGTGTTGCCCCAGTAACTCCAGAAACAAAACACATCTAGCTTGAATCAGAATGATGCCTCTGTCATCAAACAATTTGACTGTTATTACCTCTATCGACTGAAAACTCTGCGCTTTTGTTGGCTCTGCCTTTTTGCACTGTTGTCAACCCTTCTCTATGCTTCTTCAGTATCTAACTGCTCTAGCCTCTATCACTTTAATCTCTGACTACATCAACCCCGTTGATTCCTCCCTCTACTATTTACTTTGGGCTCCTATAGCAAGGTACGATCCATGAGATAAAACCACTCAATGGACTCAGCCCAATTTCAACCCTCTTGGGACTATTACTTCACATCGCCCCACCTCACACCTGGAGGCATGGTTGTATGTGTTCCCTTTGCCCACTTGGCTCAAAATTCCCCCTACTGGAGGTCCCTGCATGACTAGATGCATCCATTTGGTCTGCTCTCAGATTCTCCAATTGTGGCTACTCCATAATTATCTGAGACTTCTTCTGAGACTGCTTCTTCTCTGCATGAGTAGATCTCTCCATTCGGTCTCCTCTCAGCTTCTCTAATTGTGGTTTCTCCACAATTTCCTGAAGTTGCTTCTGAGACTTCTTCTGGGGCTGCATGTTTAGAGGTAATTTACTCTCCCTCTCAATCACCAAGTCTCTAACCTTTTCCTTTCTCCTTAAGGCTTTGCATGCATCTTGAAACTCAAGAGCATACAGGTTCTTGACCCATGCACCGATCTGTTTCACCTATCCTGTGGTGATGTATCTAAGGAAAACCTTTCCCTTACTAAAAAACCACATCATAGCCCTTGAACATACATCACATCTATGATCTTGATAGGGGAGCCATACTCCCTATAAAAAGTAACTGTACCGATCTTGGTAGCTCTATACCTCTTGTCATCTCCAAACTCTATGCTCTGCTTGAGGTCCTTCTCCTCAAAATCACTATAAAGATCTATAATCCCCGTCATATAGAATGAGGCATCGTTGTCAAGATACCACATGCCTCCCATGGTAGTCCCGGTCATGCATGCAATGAGAGTGAAAGCAAGTTTGAATTGTGAAGCTAGAGCTTCACCTGTTGCCGCTACTATTGTCTACTTATTTCTTGCTTTCTTCTGTGGGCTATTCTTGGCATAGTACCCATGCTCATGACAGTGAAAACAATTGATTTTTGTCAAGTCCATTTTCTTTCCACCCTCCTTGCCTTGAATTCTTTCCCTTGGCCTTCTTTTCCATACTCGCTAAGGAAAAATCCTCTTCCACTTCCTTGGAAGACGTCCCATCTCTGGTGTTCCTCTTGATCTCCTCCTACAACAAATCTGACCATAGTAGTTCTCAATCTGGCAGCTTCTCCCAACCATTGACAGAGTCCCGATAACTATTCCAACTCTTTGGGAGTCCAAGAAGAGAAAGACTCACCATATCATCCTTGACAACCGTGATGCCAACACTTCCAAGTCCATCATGACATTGAGTGAACTTGGTCAAGTAATTTGGAATTGATTCACCTACCTCCATATTCATTTTTCGAAGTTTCAATGCCAACTTCCTTTGGTCATTGTTGTTCTGGAAAAGGTCCTTCAATGCTTTCCACATAGCATGTGGATTTTCCTTCCTATGCAGACTCGAGACAATGTGGTCTCCAACTCCCTCAAGGATTATCTGCCTCGCCCTTGACACACACTTCTTCCATTCAGCCAGATTCTAAGAATCTGATGTTGGTGGCTTAGGAATGTCCTAATCAATGAATTCCTTCAAGCCATTATCCTCCAACACGGCCTCCATCCTATCGTTCTAGGATATATAATTTGAGTTGTCATCCAAGGCATACTCGAGCTACAAACCATAGAATGCCATTTGTCGATCCTGAATTATGTATTTCAAATTCAAATCTCACATGTAACCATGAACTCAAAACTTCAAAATATCCTCTAGTATATTTTTCTCAACTTGATACCATGTATATTTATCCTGTAGATTCAGAAGCTCATGTAATCTACTGAAACAAGAGACAAGAATCTACTTCTACTCTTTATAGTGGAAGCACATAAATATCGAGCAAAACAATAATCGACAAGAGGAAGAACATCAATGGCACATAACACAATAAGTATATGGGGAAAGCCACAATGCAAAATCCCACTATATGTATTGCATTAATCAAAAATCCATGATGATAATACAAGGCTTGTTCTCACAAGAACAATCCCAACAATCAGTAAAATCAATCTCCAACTCACAAGAAAGCTCTTGGCCAACACATAGCCAATTCTCTAGCTCTCAAAGTCCCTATTTCCTTGCACAATTCCTATGGATGATTAGCCCATCTTAAATGGAAACCCATGCATCCAAAACTATGCAATCCATTCTAGATTCAGTTCCCGATTGCATGCACCATCTGTACAACTCAAAAAATTCTACAACAAATAGTACATTGTCCTTGCGCTCTAGTCTCAACTGGGTCTTTCTTAGAATCAACATGCATGAGTTTCTGGTGAGGGAATATCCAATTAACTAGAGTAGCACTAGTTAATGCATTAGTGCACCAACTTACTGTTAACTCACTATTAGTTCCTCAAAAAATTGGAACTAATTTAACTGGACTTAACTCAGTAAATTGAGTTAACTAATCACAACTCATTCTTAACTCATCCTTGACCCCTATAATATAGGTAAAACATATACTTGACTTCAGAAAGACTTCCAACTCGAAATTCCTAAGTTAACTAAGTCAATTCACTCTAGTTAACTATTGCAAGTTGCTACGAGAATAAAATTTGATTTTAATTCACAGTTTAATTCAAGGACAAATTAAACTCGAAATTCTGGATTCTATTTTTATCATTTCTTGTTGCTATTTTCAACAACATTCATAATTCTTTGCGTTTACCTATTAAATTTCATGACATGGTTATAGATTTGGTATCTAATATAATTAGTATTTCAACACATTGGGAAGTATCTCAATAACTTAGTATGTAATTCATGGAATCCCCACTAATACATGTATGATAAGAAAAAAGCATATAACTAAGAATTGAATGTGAATTTCTTAACAATCCACTAACCTGATACAACTTTGGTCATGCTTATCATAAAGAGAATGCATAGTTATTTATTTTATATAAAACTATTTAATGATTATGTTTGGGATTAGATAATCTACTAAACTTTGTGAAATTTTCTAACTTGTATGTTCTTTGTTAAGTTTAGATATGAACTTGCACAAAGTGAAGTTGAACATCACTTTAATGATACTTTGCAAACATATTGGAAATGCCCCATAGCTCTCTTTCCCCCACCTCATCCCAATCCCAAGGTCAAGGGGAAGTGTCATTTGTAGCATTAATGCTCGGGACTAGAATTTTGAAGTTAAGTGGGACTTTTAGGAAAGTTAGGGCAATTGTAACATAAATTTAATTGTCATCAAATTTATGTATTATGGATTATGATCTAACATTACACTCTTGCATTCATTTTCACATGGTTTTTGAAATAAATTGAACAACCAATACCCTCAATAAAAAAATATGGAAATTTCAATGAGTAATTTCCTTTAGTTTTGTGCTTCTATGTCTCTTAGGAAGCTCCAAATCATAAAAATACTGCTTTCAATAATAAGCAATTGATACAATAATGATAAATTGTCATGTTTCTAGAGGTCAATGATTAACGTATGGTTTTTTCATTGCTTTTATAATATTTTGATAGAGTTTCTGCCCTTGAATGATGGTCTCAAAATCTATCTTAATATATTTCTTTTTAATGAGATTTAGAATGAGCATGATTTCCATGGTTAAGTAGGATTGGGATATGACTAAATTATGAACATAATATAAGATTTTCATGCACCATATAAATTCATAGATTACATCTTCTGTTACATTGGTGTTTACAAAATATTTGATTTTGTTTGTGTTTACAATTTTATATTGTCATTTTTAACACTTTGATATTTCTCCAAAGAAAAAATGGCATTATTGTTGTCGTTATTATTATTATTATTGATCTATATAAGTCATAAAAAGATTATATTTAAAATTTGAAAGTTTGTTTATTATTACTTTCTATTGAAATTTCGTCTTCTCTATTTTATTGTTCATTAAATTTTGACATTTAAAATAATTGAAGGAAAATATTTTATTTAGAATATTGTTTTCAAGTGTGTATCTAGTTTATTTTTGTTAATTTAAGTACAACTATTATTCCAACTTTTATTCATGGAAGCATTGAATGAAATTATACTCTTCAACTTGAAATTAGAAGTAACCTATGAAATTTAATGATTGCAAGGGTGATCAACATTGTCCTTGATAGTGAGGCCCCAACTATCATTAGTGAGCTCTACATTTATAATCACAAGCTCCCCAACCGTCATTACCCTATACAAATCCCTTATGAACCTTCTCAATTTATACAGATAAACAAAATTACATTTTGTATATACACATCCAGGTGTCTTTTCATGATGGATCTACTAAGATCCATACTATGGAAAAAAAAAAAAATAGAAAATACATTCCAAAAAAATATTTTCAAGCAGTACAAAAGTAACCCATTTAGGGTGTCAGAAAGTCCATCTGTAAAGTTTCAGTAGCAACAAAAGCTGCCCACCAACCTAATAAAGTAGACAAAAAAAATAATATCATAGTGTCAAAGAATCTATATCAAGTATACATACAAAAAACTAAATCAGTAAAAAAAACATGTCAAGCAATTCGAGATGTAAACTAGGTCCAAGTCTGAGGAGGGTCCATAAAAGGATGATGATAGCACTAATAATGAACATAATTTAATATTTATTCAATTTTTTGTGGCCCTGCATCCAATTGAAGGCCTTCCTTTATGCCTCGTGCTTGCTTTCCCTGTAAATACGAGAGTAAGAAAAATTAGAAAATAAATGTTTTAATCTCAATAAGCCCTCCTAAATGTGAATAAGATGCAAACAAAAACTCTTATGGATATCATTAACCTAATTGATGACAAATACAAATCCACCGAAACCCTGTAAATTGTCACATCCCTTTTCCCTTGCAAATTTCATAAGAGAGTGGCAAGGAGGCAACTCAACCAAATTGTTTGAACCCCTCCCAATACCGATGGAAACTTTGAAAAAGTGATGATTAGATAAGAATAAGATAAATCTCCACTGCACATGGAATCACCCCCTTATGTAGCCCTATTGAAATAGCCCTAGGTACACAAAATATCAATCTCTTTCAAAATAAAAGATCAATTTTCAAGGATAGAAGCAGACTGTGAAAAATAAGATAAAATGGACATACATTAACTGTTACCCAAACTACAGAAGAAGACACATGTAAGAAAATTCCTTTGTTTATGTTTTTCCATGTGCACCATTAGATGAGTAGAGGCAAGGCCTTGAATGGTTTTGTGTTCCTGTTTTTAACCTATCCCCTCCACCTCTCCTTAAAGCATTGACCAAACCATGAGCATTCTGGACTAAAACAATAGGAATACATATATTCCATATTTGGAAGATGAATAGATAGTCACCAAAAAGGTGTTCAATTTATTCTCCAGCCTCCTTACTAAGAATGCACTAGCCTGGCCCAATCTTATGATGTCATTGCATCTTATGCCAAGTGGGAACTTTTTTAGCAAGGATGCACCACATAAAGAGGCAATATTTTGTTGGACATTTCACTTTCCAAACATACTTCCACCATCATTCTTCTTTTGCAATAGCAGTGGCCATATTATGATGAAGGTACCCCCCTTAGGAGTGTAGATACCAATTGGGCAGTGGGACCAAACTAACTCATCTTCAAAAAGTGTAAGTCTTATATGGGTTGTAAGAAGAGCCTCCAAATACCTACTCCAGACATTTCAAAATTCCATACCAATCTAAAATTCCCCCACTAATAACCACCCTTGATGCCATATAGTAGACTTAGAAGGATTGTTAATATGAGTGAGTTGAGGGAACCCTTTATCTCTGAGGAAATTGATCAAATCCCAAGGAAAAATATGGGAGAGCCTACTACCTAGCCAAGGATCCTACCCTAAACAAACTTTATGTTGGAGAATCTAGTATGTAAGCTATTTAAACAATTCTCTATCCTTATTAACTACTTTTGAACTTATATTAGCTTATTATTATTCTTTATTCAATTCTTTTTATCAAAAAAATTTCAAGACCATTAACATTGAACATCATAAATACAATGGACATAAAATGTAGGCTCCAAGCCAGGGAAAAAACTCCTCCAAGGGGAAAGCCCAAAATTACTACTTTTCTTCTTATAGAATCAAGTCAAAGTGAGACCTCTAAGACCCAAAGATCAAAGTCAAGATTCCTTCCAAGCACCAAGTCAGCCCTCCAATAATTTATTCCTCAAAAAATCTCGAGTCATCAAGGTCAATGAAAGTCAAACTTCAAAATTTCTGGTCAAATCAAAGTTTCAACCCTCTACTTCATATTTTTAACTCAAACCTACAATTCTCAGCCTCCTACAATTTTCCAAAAACCCTAATCTCGCACGTGTGAAAGAATCCAAGTATTAAAATCAAATTTTATTTATTTCCTTTGAATTTATCTTGTATTCTTTGACCTTCACTTTTATTGCTTCCTCTTCTTGTTTCAAATTGAACTTGTGAAGTATCTCAAAGTGAGTTGAAGTCCCTTCTTATATATACACTCCTCAAGAGGTCAAATAGGCCTCTTCAAGGTTGACTTATCCTTGGCAAGGCCTACTTGGCATTAGAGTCAAAAATGACTTTCTAGACTAAAAAATAATGATTTTCTTTTGTTAAAACAAGTCAAAAATAGGACTACAATACGTGACAAATTCTTCTTTGACTCAACAAGCCCTAGAATCATGAAGAAAATTCTTTTACATAGAATTTGAGGATGAATCCCATGCTTTAGTAAATACAATTATTTTTCTCCTTTTATATAAAATATACAGTGCCATGATTAAAATAGTCATTATGAAGACCAAATATAGTTACATTCTCCAACGTTCCAACTTACCGAGGGAGGTATTCATAATTCCATCATTAGGTACATGGATTATCAAATTGAAGTATTATTATAAGGAGAGTCGGATTGATAAGCCATCTTTAAGCATCAACATCATAACCAACATTACCAAAATAGCAAGGCCAAGTGACTAATAATCTCTATCTCTCCACTACATTAGAGCACAATGCTAGGATGTTTTACATGAGACACCATACTACCTCTCAAGGCACATACCCCATCTAGATGTTCACTCGTTGTGTCCTTTCAGGACTATTCTTATCTTGGATTCCTAATCCTCAAATAATATTGGTACTCAATGACCACCTTTATCTTAGATACCCTATCCAATCCTCAAAGAATGTTGGTCCATAAGATTACTTCCTTTCTTGGATTTCCCAATCCTCAAGGAGTACTAATATTTGATGTTTATCCAATCCTCCATTTTCCATTCTCCCATCGTGGCCTTCCCTAGACATATGGCTATTATTCCTAGCCTAGTGCATGACACATGAAGAAGAGAATAAAATGTCCATCAACATTCCCTCTCAACTAGAGAGGAGATCCTCATTCCCTCTTAATCAGGGAATAGATCCTTACTACTTCTCAAGCATTAAGGAGATTACTTTCTCCCTCTTCAGCATAGAGGATATTCCTCACTTCTTTTTAACTAAGAAGACATAACTACAAGCTCTTTAGCTTGTCTCAAACTTTATCAATATGTCAACTACTAGTTCTTTCATGGAGATCTTCAAGTATTTGCATGGATCCTCCTTTTTCTTAGCATCTCATCATATTTAGATTTTACCTCTTAGAACGTTATGGAGCCAAAATATTTCTTAAATCTATGATAGGGTTCATGGCATCAACCTTTCTTATTACTTTCCTCTAGTCATCATCAATAAAGGCATTATATTGAGCCAATTAAAGTATACCTAGTCATAATTTCCACTAATCATGAAAGTGACCATCATAAAGATCAAGTTATCTTTTTGTATTGCTACCTTTATGTAGCACCTCCTCCCACATTTACCCAATTTCAGAAGCTCACTAGCGTAAACATGAGACAAGTGTCACTATCACCTGACTCGACCTCTAATATTCCAATTAAGGAAGTGGGGTCTACAACCTTACCCATAACAAGGCATGCATGTGGTTATGAGGCTATAACTACACTCATAAGCTTAACTGCCAACAATTATGACCAAAAATCTTTAATTCAGAGCATGCAGTGCTAAGATCAGTGCCACCTTTTAATGCCAGCCTCTAGATCACTACCCATAATTTCCTGAGAATTTCCATAATCATAGTTAACATGACAATGGATCTAAACATTCAATTTTAAATCAGAAACTTGACCTAGACCTAGAACACACTAAACAATTCGTCAAACACATGGAAAACTTGTAAGCTACAAGTCATGAATGCATATTTAATCATATTAGTTGGAGATTCATCTAAGAATCACCAAGAAGTCTCTATTCCCTCTCCAAATTTCTACAAAAAGAATTATTATTCCATATATTCATCAACAATTCGATAACTAAACAAATCATGACAAGAGCCATAAATAACATACATCATGTAACCAGCAAATAACGAACATAGAATTCATGGAAACTCAACCATAACATCACCATCATAATCACTGCAAGTATACATGAATCAAAGTAGAAGAATAGATTTTATTAATATATGAAAATACCAACCAAGTCAGCGACTTCCACATACCATCTAACCATAGATTGGGATGAACTAAATCCCTCTTTCATCCAATCACCCCCATACCATATTCCAAGCATGAATGTGGGATCTCATGGAATAACCAAGAAAAAACCAACCCAGGGCTTCCAAAGGCCAAACCACCTCAACCCTCAACCATAATGATTCCACCTCTACTATTAGACATCATTAAGACCAACCAGATCGGTCTCTACCTAAGTTGTCGATGGATCTAGTAGATAGTAACTCAACCCAAAACCTTATAGGGCTCTAGAGTGTTTGTCCAACCTGGAACCAGGGACTCGTAAATCAACCCACCAAGGGCTCAAGAGTGTTTGTCCCAACATAGGCTCTAGGACTAATAACTCAACCTAAGTTGTTACATGGCTTCCAAAGTGTTTTTTCCAACCAACAACCATGAGGAACATGAGCACCAACTAGAAAAGAAAGAAGTGGAAAAACCCATGACACCATGGTTATCTAGGAAATGGAAGGACAAGGCTCAAACCACTGTCAATCTAGGCAAATCTCCATGTCAATAGAAACACATGATGAGGAAATTACATGCATATACCATGTATCTAGAAAAAACAAGGAAATCACACATGAAACTTATTACCTGCAAAGAAATCCAATTATAATTGTTGGTCCAACTGTTTCCTTACGCTTTCTTGGTTTCCTTTCCATTATTTTTCCAAATCCAAGTGCATACTAGAGTGCTCCAAGAATTCTCTAAGTGTTCAAGAGTATGAGAGAATGAAATGAGAGCTCCAAAACTAAATTGACAAAACCTCAATTGAAAAAAGCTAGCAACTGATCCTTAAAATCCTTTTTATCATTGAGACCTCTATTTTCTTCATTTTCCTCTAATTCCCCCCCTGTATGAAAATTTGTAACTCTTCACCTTCTTTTTCTCCTATCTTCCTTTATTTTCATAAATAAAATGCCAATTATTCATTCCTCTTTTCCTTTTCCAATGTCTTTGCCAATTTCCTTAGCCATAAATAAACCAAACGTGATGCCCACTATAATATCTTCCCACCATTCAGCTTGGAATAAAATTTCCATGACCTTGATATTATAATTTTAACATGTAAAATCAACTAGGGGTTGTTACAAATCCATCCCCCTTGGGGGAATATCGTTCTCGATGTTTTATGACACCTATGACTAGCAAACTGCTAAAAACAAAGCATACTACCTATGGAGCTTTATAATGTAGCTCGAAGCAGTATTTAAAATGACCATTGATGATGTTAGGGTCCAACCCTAACCCCCTTATTTATGTAATAGGATTGAGTCATAGTTATAGTTAAGTGAAGAGTCAATAAAGCCCATATTAATAATTGTAAGTGGTTAACCCGCATTTAATGAAGGGGCTACGGTTAGTTGCAAATGGGCCATGGTATTAGATAGATGGTATTAATAAGAACCATGGTATTGCCCCATGGTATTGCATGTATGAATCCTATAT